>PVIY010009254.1:0-73406 GCA_004026745.1 Myrmecophaga tridactyla | reverse complement strand
CTGTTCTGTACTGTTTCTGGTTATTTAGTAGTTGTTCTGGAGGACGAACTAAAACGCGCTCATTGCTAAGCCACCATCTTGGCCCCAGTCTAATTTCTACATTTTTATAGCCTTGCCCTAATTTGAACATTTTCACGGCCTTAGAACTATAAACTTGCAACTTAATAAATTCCCCTTTTTAAAAGCCATTCCATTTCTCATATATCACATTCGGGCAGCTTACAAACTAAAATACCCATATATCTACCACCTGATGAATAGAAAAATAAAATGTCACATATTCATACACTGGAATATTATTTTGCATTAAAATAAATAAAATGCTGGTATATGCAACAACATGGATAATCCCTGAAAACATGCTAAGTGAAAGAAGCCAGTCATAAAGGACCACATAGTATATGATCCCATAAACTACATGAAGTTTATAGAATAGGAAAATCCAAAGAAACAGCAAGAAGATTAATGGTTGCTGAGGATAAGGTGATACAGTAGGTATTTGGGGAGGTGACTACTAAGAGTTTTGGAGTTGCTTTTGGGGGAAATTAGAATGTCTTAAAATCGATTGTGGTAATGCACACACAACTCTGTGAATATACTAAATACCATTTAACTGTACACTTTAAATGGGTGAATTGTATGGTATTTCAGTTAAATCTCATAAAGCTGTTTAAAAAGAGAAGACACACTAAATGGAGGGAGTAATTGCTTGAGGCACTAAGTTCAGAAGCAATGATGCTCATTCCTTCCCTGCAGGTCTAGGAAAAGCTGCATCCTGGGTCACAGCCAACTCTCCAGATTTCCTCAGGCCAAACCAATCCCTGCCTGCCAGCTTCACACCAGCCCTTAACCCAGCCCTACCCTCAATAAAACAAGTACACATGAATTGAACCTTTGAACCTGCATATAAGGTCTTACAAATCAACCTGCAATTTATCTCTTTGACCTAAGAAATTAAATTCACATTGCTTACTGTTTTATCAAATTTGGATTAATGATCATAATAACATCTTAGTGCAGTTGAAGTTTTGACCTGATGGTTGCTTTTTAAAAGAGAATACGGCTACAATATTTTTTTTCCTTTGTTTATTTCTACAAATAGATTGCTTACTAAATCTTTATTATAGCCAAGGCATCATGTGAGGCACATGGATACGCCTGCTCTTCCTTCAAAATCCCATACAGCAGAGAGAAAAAGCCTCATATCCGACTGGGCCATTGCAAAAGTGAAAACCGCACAGTGTGGTCCAAGAAGGACTTCCTACTGGTTTTTACAATTTCTTTGTTAAGGTAGACTAAAACATAAGGGCAAAATCAAAGTATTGGAATATCTGGCAAGAGTAGTTTCAACAGTTGCCAAGATATTTTCTGATTTGAAAACCAGAATAATAACTTTCAATATTTTAGGTTTATCTTCTTCTATGTTTGGCAGCCTGATTTGTATTTCCAGCCAAAAGCCCGTGGTGGTGATTAAATATGGGAGGAAGTTGTCTTTTCCTTCCTATGGTCATATCCGTCTGTGCGATGGGGAGGGAACGAGTCCTCACCCATCACTTACTGTTGGACCTATGAGCCTTACAAGACGTCCACCAATCTTGTTTACCGATCTTTCTCAGGGATGCTCCTGAGTATATCGTTTCTCACCTTGCCCATATCCAGGGACAAACGCTGGTATTCATAAAGGAAGAAAAAGCTCTCTTACTTCTTATTGTTCAAGTACTGTATTTCGTTAACAACAACAAGTGGCCTCTGTCCTTTAGAGCATGCCGGCAGAAACCCAGTGTTCAGAATGGGACTTATTTTGCTTCACCGACCTCAACTTCACAGCCTCCCACTTCACAGAGAACTTCACTTCCCTGAATTTCCTCAAAAGTACATTGCTTTCATTTTGCTTGCCTCAGCTAAACTGAACAACAGTGCTTCTTATAATGTGTGCTTTCTCCTCCCTCTCTCTAAACTTCTGATAATACAGACCCTGATTTGCACAGAGCTACTGATTTTTGCATTTGCCCTGCTCAGGCTTTCTGCTGTGGTGACTTAGGTTCTGCCTTGACCGAGTCTCTGAATTTTGCCTTTCAGATGAGATGTAAGCACTCTTAAGGACCATGTTAAGCCTTTAAACCAAGTAACACAGGTGTTTGATTTTAAAATATAGAGGCCAATACTACAGAAAATATGATCAACTGAAATGGAGCGGTGGCAATCAGGAGAAGCCTCTGGCACATACGTGCTCACTGTAGGAATTTGATGGATGTTATATACAGGATCAAACATCTTTTCTGCAAAATAATAATTATAAAGGTCCCTATTAGAACAAAAGCATGAATTCTGCATATTATCAGACAACACACATACAAAACGTTATAGATAACATAAAATTATAAAAAAATCAACGGAACAGAAAACATAAGATGAAATATGTCAGATGCAAGCTAAACACGCATGTCATAAAATAAAAGTAAATTAATTCTGATTGAAAGGAAAAAATCTCAAATTGAATCAGAAAGTAAAATTTTGTTATATTTTCAAATTCAAGAGACCCACGTAAATGAAGTAACCCATAAAAATTGAAAATAAAGGATGAACAAAGGCCTATTAGGCAAATGTGAAGAAAATGACAGAGTACAATCCACTCTGATGATCTCATCATTATGAATATCTATGAGTTAAATGAATTAAATAGCCTCATATTCAGTATATTTAAAGCAATATATTTAGGCAAAGGAGATTTTAATTCACGTATCTTGGCTCATTACATAACAAGTTAATAAAAAATTTAAGTTTTTAAATGAAATAAATAAATAATATAAGTAATAACATGGGTCTAATTGCTTTGCCTGAGATTAAATTCTCTAAAAAGAGACATTACATTATCTTTCTCTCATTAATCAAAATCAATCCAGACTGATCAAACCTATAAATTAAACTATAAAAATGCTAACCCCCCCCATACACACACAAGCAGGGTTTGTTCAAAGATATAATTATTGAACATGCCACTTTCAATAGTGGATGGACCTTCTCAACAGGAGGCCAATAGGGAAATAGAGAGTTTGAACAATGCCATAAACTAACAAGAACCAAGAGAGGGTCTCAAAGAGGGAATGGCCTTTTCTCCATAAGCATAATGGCACATGAAAACAAAACTACCATAAACGCTTTCCTCGGATTGCAAGCAGAATTACTCTTATCCCAAAAGCGGTTTTAAAAAGGCAAGGTGCTTTGCACAAACATGTGTATTGTGTCACCTCTTTGTGTCTTCCCTATTGTTTTGTGTGGCCTTCTGTTACAGCATCTGCATTTTTGCTCGTGCATTTTAGTGCACGTTTTAGGGCACATCGGTTTCCCACTGACTGTGGTCTCTTGTAGGGCAGGAAGTAGTTCATGTTATTTTATTTCCAGCCCATGGCTTCTCAGATAGTGCTTTACTCAATAAATGTTGGTTAAGTGAAGATTTAGAAATACCTCCAGGAACTCTTGACATCTAGAACTTTAAGCCACAGATAAAGCCACATGCCTGTGCTTATAACTTATGTAAGGAATCTTAACTTCCATCCAGATCGTATTTTTGAGGTCAGGTTTAAGTGACTCACACTAAGTAAACCATATTATACATATATATATATATATATATATATATATATATATATATAATGAAAATGAAGAACAAAATTGTCTTTGCAAAAATGTTTTTGATTTGATGGAATGAAAATCAATGGCCCTTTGGAAAATCTTGACAAGAGCATGCTGCAGCATCAGCCACTGCAGGACAATGACGACACTTTAAATCCTTAATACGCTCATGTATTCATTCATTTCTTCAACCAGCATTAGTTGAGTGCCTCCTTGATATTTGGGTCTAGCACGGGGAATATAGTGGTGAACACAACAAAAACAGTGTCCTTGACCTTATGAAGCTTATTTTCACAGTGTGGGAGAACGTTAGTAAACAAATGCATGCTGTAATGTCAAGAACTGCTAAGGGCATTAAGGAAAGGTCTCTCTGGGTCTCATATGACAAGAGTGAACAAGCCAGTGTTCAGGCAGAGGGAACAAATGCCACGGACCTGAGGAGGTGGTGGGCTGCATGGGTCTGAGAAACAGGCTCACCCCAGCCCACTGGGGGTAAGGAGGGAGGGGCGGTGGAGGGAGAGAGGTTCCCGTGGCTGCACCATGTAGCCTTGTCGGCCACAGTGAAGCTGTGTGGAAAAGCACTGTAGGGAGACAGGAGAGGAAGCAAGTCTTAGGAGGCTGTGAAGAATTCTCAGTGAGAGATGATGACATCCGTAGCATGGGGAAGTGGTCAAACACTGACTCTGTTTCGAAGGTGGAGCTGGCAGGATTTGCTAAAGGATTGAATGTGGAATGTGAGAGAAAATGAGGAACCAAGGATGGCTCCAAGGCGGTGGTGGTTTCTAAAAATAAACTTTATGTTTTAGTACAGTTTTTAAATTCACAGAAAATCTGTGAAGAGATAGTATAAAGTTCCCACACACCCCATACCCAGTTTTCCCTATTAATCTTACACTGGTGTAGGGAATTCATCACAATCAAAGAACCAATAGTGCTACATCATTTTTTAACTGAAGTCCACACTTTTATTCAGATTTCCTCATTTTTTTTATCTAGTGCCCTTCTCCTGTTTCAGGATCCCATTTAGGATCCCACATCACATTTGGTTGTCATGTCTCCTGAGGCTCATCTTAGCTGTGACAGAGGCTCAGAGTTCCCTTGCTTTTCTTACCTGGACAGTTTTGAGGGTGCCAGTTTGGTGCTTTGTAGAATACACCTCTGATCTCATGGTGAGACAGGGGTTATAGATCTTAGGGAGGAAGACGCAGAGGTAAAGTGCCCTTCTCATTGCATCACATCAAGATTCATACTCTCAATATGACCTATCCCTGTTGATGTTGACCTTGACCCAAGGTGCTTTTTTACCTGGGCAAACTAGAAGCACAGGGTATCTATTTACTGAGTGGGAAGAATGCAAGACGGGCAGGGATGTGGGGGCTACCTAAAGAAATGCCAATTTAGCCTCTGATTAGACACCAACATGGATATATTGTGGAGTTTCAGAGAATTATGGCTGGAGGCATATATATGGGAGTCATCAGTATACAGATGTGGTTTAAAGCCATTAACTGAATGACATCACTAGAAGCTTCAGAAAAGAGGTACAAGGACTAAATCCTGGGTCGTGGAAACAGTGATATTTACTGCAAATAATAACGGTTTTGCTTTTGACTTTCCAAGTGTTCTCATTGCCTAGCTGCTAAAACAAATACCATGCTATGGGTTGGCTTAAACCATGGGGGTATTGGCTCACAGTTTTGAGGCTAGAAGTCCGAAATCAAGTCTTCATCAAGGCGATGCTTTCTCCCAGAGGTGGTGGCATCCTGGGCCCTTGGCTTTTCTGTCTGATGGCACTGCACATGGTAGCCTCTCCTGGTTTCTCTGAATTCTGTTGGCCTCCAGCTACTCCCATGGCCTCTCTCTCAGTGTGCCTGAAGTGTAGTCTGCTCATAAAAGTCTCCGGTAAAAGAATTAAGTCCCATCCTGATTCAGCTGGGCAACCCCCTAACTGAAGTAGGCTCACCTAAAGGTCCTACTTACAATGGGTTCACACTCACGGGAATGGATTAGGTTTAAGAACATGTTTTTCTGGCGTACATAGCTCCAAGCCACCACATCACGTTAAAAATTCCTATCTCTTCTCACTTGTTCCTGACAAGTAAAATGCATCTAATATCTCTCCATTAAGTATGATGTTTGCTATGCTATTTTGTAGAAACCTGTTATCACACTTAAGATTTCATGTATTTTTAGTTTGCCAAGAGTTATCATGAATGAGAGTTGAATTTTGTCAAATGCTTTTTCCTCCATTTATTGAAATTATCAGACTCCTCTTCTTTTAACATTAAATCATTCATAGATTTTTTTTCCTAAAGTGAAGCCACCCTAATACTCCTAGGAAAGCCCCTACTTTGCCCCAATGTCACTTTTTATATACTAGCAATATTACTGCTATTGTCATTGTTGTCACCATTGTTATTATAGACTCCTGGATTCCATTTTCTAACATTGCATCTAAGCATCTTCATTTATGTCGATAAGAAGGACTTATTTTCTTTTCTTGCCTTGTTAGGAAGCCAATCATAATTAACATCAGCTACAGAAATCGTTACCATCTCCTCCTTGTCAGGGAAGAAAATTAGAGCATCAAGAGATTAACTCCAGGGCAGGCCACGGTGGCTCAGCAGGCAAGAATGCTTGCCAGCCATGCCAGAGGACCCGGGTTCATTTCCCGGTGCCTGCCCATGTAAAAAAAAAAAGAGAGATTAACTCCAGGGTAGCATTGCTAATTAGAGGTTGAGGCAGGACTTGATTCCCAATCTATTGGTTTTCTACCTTCCCTTCTGCCCCACTGTCATGGGCAGGTTCATGTGTAAACTTGGCCAGGTGGTAGTACCTGTTTGTCTGGTTGGGCAAGTGCCGGCCTGTCTGTTGCTATGAGGACATTTTATGGAATTAAATCATGATCATGTTGGCTGCATCCACAGCTGATTCCATTTGTAATCAGCCAAGGGGAGAGTCTTCCTCAATGACTGATGCTTAATCTCGTCACTGGGAGCCTTTTAAGGAGGATTCAGAAGACACAGGCTCTCTTCCTGCTTCGGCCAGCAAGCCTCTCCTGTGGAGTTTGTCCAGCCCCTCCATCGGAAATGTCAGTTTCATAGCCTGCTCTACAGATTTTGGACTCCACGTTTCCATGGTTACGTGAGACACTTTTGTAAATTTTATATTTATGGATATTTCCTGTTGATTCTGTTTCTCTAGAGAACCCTAACTAATACACCCACTCAGAAGAGTTCTGTGAAAGGTAGGAGGACACCAAATGGCCCTTTGTGCAAATTCAGGTTGATTTGTAAGTTATGTGAATTGGAACCCCTTCATCTCACAGGCCCTTTCTGCAAATCTCATTTCTAACCCTTAGAGAAGTGCTGAATTGATAAATGAATGCTTACAACTCTTGAGTGTTAAAGCATTGTTTGAAAAATGGAGCTATCTGTAGGAAAAATTGTTTTATATTCTCTTCTCTTTTCAGGCTTAATTATGATGACGTTATAGGAGAAAAGTGGGCTATTTTGTGACTGAAAAAGGCTTAAATAGATATAAATATTTTACAGTTATTTGCACTGCAAGAGATTGGTGGAATCTGCAAACTTTTAACTTTGTGAAAACACTTAGAAATCTAGAAAAATATCTAGAAAAAAACAGAATAATGTGCAATATGTTATTGCATGTAAACAGTGTTGTCTAGGCCTGGTAACTAATTTCTTAGCTTCCTGTTCAAAGGGAAAATTCAATCTTTTCTTGCATAGTTTCTTGGTCAAAGGAAAATTTCAAACTTTTCAAAGGAAGCATGTTTGTTCTGCTCTCCTACGAGATTATTTTTAATTTAATCCTATTTGGGGTAGAAAAGGGAGGTGATTATGAGGACAGAATGTGTGTCCTGCACATAAATCTTAACAGAAAATTCAATTTAAATATTTCAATTAAAATAATATTCAGCATACCCACTCCACATAAAAAATTGAATGGATTGGAATTATAATGAGAAAGTTGCTGCCACTGAATAGTTCATAAATAAATAAGGCATATAAAAACTCGACCATAAAACAGAGTGATAAGGATTTATGATGGCAGAAACCTTTGAACTGGTCCTTGAAAGAATGAGAAGTTCCTATTAGTAGAAGGTGGGAAGTGGGGAAAGCAGGAGCAGAGGGTGTGTTGTCAGGCTCTCAGGCCCGAACTGGATGGATTTTTGCAGCTGGTGCCTCAGCATTACAGATGGAAATGTAGGAAAAAGAGGAGCCGAGCCTGGGGAACAAGGTTCACTTGAGTTTTAAGACTTTACCATCTAGGCAAGGAGGCTTTGTAGAACGTACAATGATTTTTTACATGTGCATGTGTGTGTTTGGAAATATAATTCAGCTGGTTCTTCTCTGAAGCAGATTGAAATAGACTGGCAGTGATTATGTTGGGGGTAGGGGGTGTGCACATGGCAGGGCATGAAATTTCCACACTGTAACCTACATTTACACATGTGCAAAAAATATAAACATCTTTATAACTCAGATTGTCGTAAGAGAACGTCCAAACTGAGACTCTTTTGAGAGCGGAAGGGGGGGGCCATTGTGCCAGTTTGAAGCTATTATGTATCCCAGAAAAGCCATGTCCTTTAATTTTCCTTCAGTATTGCTGGGAGGGATCTTTTTTACTGTCTCCATGGAGATGTGACCCACCCAATTGTGGGTGGTAACTTTTGATTAGATAGGTTCCATGGAGATGCGTCTCCACCCATACAAGGTGGGGCTGCTAACCAAAGCCTTTTAAGAGGGAACCATTTTGGAAAAAGCTACAGAGCCAATAGAGCCCACACAGTCGGAGACCTTTGGAGCAGAAGGAAAATGCCCCAGGGGAAGCCTTACGAAATGAGGAAAGAAAGCTAGCAGACATAGCCATGTGCCCTCCCAGCTAAAAGAGAAACCCCAAACTTCATCGACCCTTTCTTTGGAGTTAAGGTATCTTTCCCTTGATGCCTTAGTTTGGACATTTTCACAGCCTTAGAACTGTAAAGTTGCAACTTAATAAATTTCCCCTTTTTAAAAGCTGTTCCAGTTCTGGTATATCACATTCCAGCAGCTTTCAAACTAGAACAGTCATCTTAAAAATTGGCTGGGACAATGGTGATAAAATAGAGAAAGCTCTGGGGACTCCTCAAAGCCAAAAAAAAGAAAGAAAAAAGCACAACCCAACCCCCTCACCCTGTGTCCTACTTCCTCTTTGAAGTCCCTCTTTAGTTTCCTCTTGAATCTTTTTCGACTTTAAAATCCTCACCTGGGCAGCCCACCCAGATTGCCAATCAGGGTCCACCTGCCCTAAACCCACCCCTTTAAGACAGACAAGCAACAGAAGTCAAACTAACTTCCTTTTTATGTCTATAAAAATCACTTGCCATCCCTGGGAGTCCAAAGCTACTTCTTCTTGTAAGTGATCTGGTTCCTTTGCTGCAGCAAAATTTTGGAGTCCTGAAAACTATGTGGCAGTCTGCAAACTGAACTCTGATTTGTCTTTCAACATCAGCTGAAAACTGGATGTGTCCTGGGCAAATTGAGATGTAGAGTCACCTCTTTTTTTTTTCATAACGAAGCTGAATTTTCTTTGGGGTAAAACAAACAAGCGATTTGTGGCAGGGGACAGTCCTAGTGTGTCCTGCAGCCTCTCCCTGACACCCACGAATCTATCCTGCACTCAGGACCAGGTGGATCACATAACCCCCTACTGGCTAAGGGGGCTGCTGGCACACTCCTTCCCCTTTGGGAATATGTAATTACTCGCTGGAGATGGTGTGATTCTGGTGGCATGTTCTATGACATCCGGCTGACATGTCAAAGGTGCACCTGTCCCTGGAGAGGAAGGTACAGGGCTTTCCAGTACAGCCCACAAACAGAGGAGATGGGTGCTGCACCCCATGCATGTCCCTGTCAGCCCCGACAGAGACCTGCGAGCTATGGGAACCGAGACCCCAGGGAAGCTGACCTTGCCCTGTCTCTTCTCCATCTGAGTGAAGTGCCTTTTGGAGCGGGTGGGGGCTGTGGTTTTGCTGCTGCCCCCGACACTTGTACTGGAGTGGTTTGGCATCTTTTGAGCTCCCTCTCCTTTTCACTATCACTAGCAAAGTCTTAAAGTTGGCAATGACAGCTCAAACTCACCTAAATGAAAGTCTTTGCTTTAAAACAGTTATTGTCAGGTGGATATTTGGACAGTTTAAAAGTCAAAGAATAAGAGCTAAGACTTGTGGAGAGAATACTACATGGGAGGTATTGTCCCAAGCACTTTACACATATGAAGTTCTCTAATCCTCAGAAAAAAACACCTGGGAGCTAGATGTCAGAATAAAAGTTATTCCCGTCTTGCCGGTGAAGAAATGGAAGCACATGAACTTGAGTAGCTTGTCCAGGCAGAGGCTGGAGCCAGGATTCAAATCCACACAGCCTGGCACCAGAACCCATTCACTACACTGCCTCTCAGGCCCTAAGTCACAGCTCTCCACTTCCTAAATGTGAATTTCAGATAACTAACAAATGATTCTTAGTATAAGTATACACCCATGCAACATTTGGGACATACTTACACTAAACAAATTTGTTTTGTTTATGCAATATTCAAATTGAACTGGGTGTCCTGTATTTTATCTGGCCACTTTCCTCCACCCATCCTTCTCCTTCCCTCTTCGTTATCGAGACTCCTTGTTGCTGAAGGAACATATACATAGCCTCCTAGCATGGAGGGGGGTGGGCACGGGCCCCACTCTTACGCCTTGGCTGGTACTCGGGCCGCATCTGCAGAAGTGTCCTTCCTGACTGTATGACTCAGGGACTGTTTTCTCAGCAAAGCCCATTGTCACACCAGGATCAGCTCTGCCTCCCCTCCAGTTGATGCTGCCAAGCTGAGTCTCGGCCATATCTCCTGCACACTTAGAAATACACATTGGACTATTCTTGTGAATGCTGCAAGCTTGAGGAAGAGTTTAAAGAACATTTAAGTCTAGAACAATTAACTCTGAATTGCACTTTTAAAACAGCCTCAATTCAAGTGAGAAATGGGTTTCCCCCCCTCCATGGGTAGGCACCGGGCATCAAAGGTTTTGTTTGTGTTTATGTGTCTTTGAGATATGAAGGCAAAAATCCACTAAAGAACTCTGGCTCTCACTATAGCTCACAAATGAATTCTAGAATGTATTAGGAACTTGTTATGAGGAAAAAACATGATGAGCTCTATTTGCAACAACTGAAAAACTGAGTTCTCTGTTCTGCCACTAAGCTGCAACTTGCCATTGCATCCCCTCATTGCCCTCCCTGTGAGAACAGACCTTGTCTTATCACCCTAAAAGCAAGCAAGCAGACATGGCAGAACGTAAGAATTCCGGATTCCAATTTCAGGTCTGCATACAACCTTTCAGAGCCTTGGTTTCTATATTTGTCATACTGGCATAATAATACCTGACACACAAAATTCTTTGGAAGTTTAAGTGGTTAAGAATAATCTAAAAAATTTGTATGGGCAATTAAAGACTGAGCATTTTTAAAGCTGTTTTATATTCTTGCTTATTTAGTTGAGTTCTGACCCTTTTTTCCCATGTAGTGGGTAGAATGGTGGCCCCCACATTCCACGTGTCAACCCAGAGCCTATGCAGAGGGCTTTATTTTGTAATACTGTCTTTGCAGATGCAATTAAGTTAAGGATTTTGAGAGAGATCGTTCTGGATTTAGGATGGGTCCTGGATTCAATGACAAGTCTCCTTATAAGAAGATCTGAGACATGGAGACACAGGGGAGAAGGCTGTGGGAAGATGGGGGCAGAGGCCTGGACTTATGCTACCACAAGGAAAGGAATGTTGGGAGCTACCAGAAGGTAAGAGAAATGAGGAAGGACTCTCCCCAGAAAAAAATTTAGTGGGAGCATGGTCTTGCTGATGCCTTGCTTTAGGACCTCCAGTCTCCGAACTGTGGGAGAAGGAGATTCTGCTGTTTTAAGCCACCCGATTTGCAGTAGTTCGCTGCAGCAGCCTTAAAAGAACTCATATATCCCATATCCCAGCCACTGATAAATCATGACAGCTCAGCCTTCAAAATAGGCCCAGACCATGCACCAACTCCACCCCCATTAGGCACACTCAGACCTCCTCATCTCCTGACTGTTCACTATGTTTTAGTGCTTCTGTTCCCCTGATAATCCACACTTCAATCAGAGGAATGATTTTAAACTGAAGTCAAAACTTTTCCATTCTCTGCTCAAAATCCTCCCTCTGCTTCCAATTTCTCTCAGAACAAGGCTCAATATGACCACGCCACTGCTGTTTCCTTGGCCTGGTTTCTTGCCACTCCTGCGGGCCCAGCTGCCTTGCTGGTTCTGAAAATGTGCCAGGCTGTGTCCCACAGAGAATTCTTGCTGGTTCATCCTGTCCCAAGAGCCGTGACCAATGGTTGTCTACGTGACACCATGCTATTGATTTTCCTCAAAGTGCCCATCACAAACACAATTACCTTGTTTATTTTCCTGTTGTGAGTCTCTCTCTCCTACTAGAACAAAAGCTCCCTAAGTGTCAGGACCTTGTCTGTCTTGTTCATTCCTGCATTTCCAGTACCGATGCTGATTTGCAGCCACTAATGAATATTTGTGGAATGAATGAAGAAATCAATAGTTTCCATCTATTAAGGGGTTGTGCAAAGAAGATAGAGGTGATATCTCTTTTTGTTGCCACCCGAATGTACTTTCTGGAGATCCACCTACAAGGGCACCTACACACATTCTTCGTGGGGGAGGCGGGTCACCTACAAAGGGTACAGCCCTACAGTGCAAGGTGAGATCAGAAGCCAGTGCATCCTTAAATAGCATTAAGTTTTCAATGAGGCGTTTTAGAAGCCTTACAACTGTCAAGCTCAAATATATTAATTTCAAACCCATGAATGGGTTCCTGAGGGACATTTGGGAACAACAGAAACAACTTTGCACCACTTTAGCTCTCAGCAGTTCAAAAAGTGGTTTCACAGGCACTTTGTTCCCTGCCTAAGTTAGCAATGGCAGAAAATATTCCCATTTTGCAGATGGAGCAATGGAGGCTTAGGCAGGGCACACAACCGCTTAACTAATACTGGGGTATTAGTTAAGAGCCAAACCCTGATTCAAAATTCCTTACTTTCTGGCATTGTATGCCATTCACTGATTTATTAATATACATTCACTGAGCTCCAACTTTACCTCAGGTACCGTTTTAGATGTAATACATAAGGATAAAAAGTTGGATTCTTGGTGTGTGTTTTCAATCTTAGAGAGTCGATAATGCAGGTACTTGGGGGAAAATTTAAAGAGTATAATATCCCTCCCTCCTAATGCAACTGCTGTTATCCGGAGCTGCTCGCAAACACAGAGGCGGAGTGCCCCGTCTCTGGAGCGTGGTCCCGCCTGGAGGTGGGGACAGGACTAGGTAACTTGCGCTGACTCATCTCCATCCCGTGGGTGCTGCGGTGCCGCGTGCTATGTGAGCTACAGCTGGACTCGCGCGCTGGGGCTGCGGCGAGGAACGGAGCCATTCTGTCCCGACCAGAGCGCCAGGCTTGGCAGACGGGACGACCTTTGCACCTCAGTATCCAGCAGGTGTGACCTCCCGCGGCGGGGCTAGCTTCCGCGAGGGGGAGGGGGCGAAGCGCCAGGGAGGGTGGGGCGAAGGGCCGGGCCGGGCGTGGCGAAGGACCAGGGGGTGTGGCGAGCGGCGCCGAGGCGGGGTGAAGCGCTGGAGGGCGTGGCGAAGCGCCGGGGGGCGTGGCGAGCGGCGCTGGGGCGGGGCGCGGCCGGGAGGCGCGTCGCCGACGTGGCAGCCGCGTGGGCGTGCGCCGCGGGCAGCCATCTTGGAGGCGGGGGGCGCGCGGCGGGGAGCCCTGGGCTGCGTCTTCCCTGTGGGAGCGGTAGTTTCCCCGCAGTTCCCCCGGCCCTCCTTTCACGTGCCGCGCCGGTACCGTTTCGGGACCCCAGGTGAGCGCCAGGCCGGCAGCGACGCGGGGCACGAGGGCGGAGGTCGCCCGAACCGCGGAGCCCCAGGTTGCGGCCCCTGGCAGGTGGGCGGGCCGGCAGGCCGCGGACGTCAGGGCGGCTCCCGGGGCCCCTCAGCCCCGCGTGGCGGCTGCGGGAGCGGGCGGGGTGCGCGGTGCGGGACGGCGGGGCCGAGGCCGTGGGGACCGCACCTCAGCCTTGGCGGGGAGCCGGGCGGGCGTCCTGGCCCGGGCCCCACCTCCCAGCGCGGCGGCCGAAGGAGAGAGCGGCGGCGGGCGCCCGCCGGCCCCGCAGGCCCTGCCCGGCCTGGACACGTGGCAGAGCCCGGGCGGCTCCAGTCCGCGGGCCCGGTGGGCAGCGGGGCGAAGCTGCGTCCTCAGGCGCCGGAGGCCTTTGTGGCCTCTTTGTTCGATGCTGGGTTCTGCTTCACAGACGTCGTAGCCCAGAGAGTTTTTGTCTCTCGGAGGACTTACTTTGGATGTGTGCATGTTATTAGATATGCGTTTCTGCGATCGTGACCTCTTTCGGCCTTCCAGCCTTTCTCCTGCGTGTCTACAGTTTATGATCGATTCAGTGAACATTTACCAAAGCTTATTTTACGATAAGAGGTAAGAATGCAGCGACAAAGTTCACGCCCTGCTCGGGGGTTTACGATCTAGGAATAGAAGCAATCTTGTGGCCCATTACATCAACAATAATAATTACTTTTAATGCATTTAAGTTTATCAAAGTTCCGTTATTCCACTTCGTTTCTTGTATCCCTATAGTCATCCACTTTCTTCTTTTTTTTTTTTTTGGACAGGAAGGTTAAAGCACATTGAGTTAGAAGAACAGTCTGGCCTGAGACTGGACTCAATTTTCCAAACCGTTTCCATCATTGTTTTCCTTATTATAATTTTATAATATTATATCTTGTGCATTTGGGCACTAAAACGTTTACCGGTTCTAACGCTTCCTGTTGTTTTATCACAATAGGTTTTCTTTAGTAGGAATTATTATGCTTACACATTCAAAATTTAACCCTTATACTGTCAATAAGGCAATTTTCAAATAATCAAGCTTTTAAACATAGAAAGAAATTGACCAGTTACAGGATGTTATGGATTGTATTCATTGTATAAATTATTTTTGCCATTGAGTTGAATACTAGGGATCGGGGTTAACGTTAAGTCTGACTTCTATTAGCTGCTGTAAGGTTTAGGTAGCATCAGTGTTAGAAGGATGAACTAATAAAAATTAAGAAAAAAAGGTATCTTTCTTTGGCAGGGCCATGAAATCCTGAGTGCCATTTCTGACCCAGGTAATCTGTGTTTGGTGTAGACAGTACTGAATGAAAAGATTTAACCTCCTTGCAGCCGATTTCCTCTTCTTAACAGCAGGTATCATTCCCGTTGGCATCTCTGCAACACGTGATACTGTTGACCATTCCTACCTTGAAATACTGGCTTTTTGAACATCACAGTCTCCTGTTTTCTTCGTGTTTTTCTGGCCATGCCTGCTTCTCTGCGAGCTCATTTTCTACTCCGCTGTTCTTCAAGTATTGGTTTTAGATTATCTTCTCTTTTTACTTTGGTATTCTTCTTACTTATTCTCATACCAGATTATGATTTAAGAGATTGCCAGTGCACCAATGGCACCCACGTTTATGTGGTTTCTAAGTTTTATACCAAGTCAGTGTCTTTATAGTACTTGGATGTTTCAAGGAGCTCAAATTCTGCATGTCCAAGATTAAGCACTATATAATTTCCCCTTCTCCCTTCACCCACCCACCAAAAGACAACTTCAAACAAAAATCCTGACCTCTACCAGTGCTCGCTGTCTTAGTGAATGGCACTGCCATCCATCCAGTTTTGCAGGCCATCACGAACACACCTCTGCCCCATATACAATCTGCCGCTGAGACTTGGATACTTAACATATGACTATTTCCTGAAACTAGCTTATCTTTTCTATTTCCATTATCATCACTGTCGTCTGCACTTGGCATACTTGGCATTTGGGGCTGGGCAATTCTTTGTTGGGAGGAAGGGGCACTGTATGATTTTTAGTAGCATCCCTAGCCTCTCCTTACTAAATACCAGTAGTACCAACCCCCTCCACCCCCACCCTCCAGTTGGGACAGCCAAGAATGGCTCCAGATGTTATCAAATATTGCCCAGGGGATGAAGTTTCTACCGCTTCCCACCACATTTGGGAATTACTGATCTGGGTTGTTAATCACCGGCTATATCCTCCTTACTGGTCTCTGCATCTTCTGTCTCTGCTCTCTGACCCAGTCTATGTACTTTGGTCAAAGGAACCTTTTCAGAACAAAAATACAAATTACCAAAACCTGGAGCCAACCCAGGGTCCTTCATTGGGTGAATGGATGACAAACTGTAGTGCCTGTGTACAGTGGATACTTATTCACCAATAAAAAAGAATGAGCTGTCGATATGCAACAACTTGGGGAGATCGCAAACGCTTTATGCTGAGTAAAAAAAAAGCTTAAGTATGATTCTATTTATGTAACATTCATGAAATGAGAAAATTATAATGATAGAGAACAGATCAATAGTTGCCAGGATTTAGGATTGGTGGGAAGGTGTGACAAAGGGTTAGCATGAGGGATTTCTTTTGGGATGATGGAACAGATCTATATCCTGGTCTTGGTGGTGGGCACGAATCTATGCATGTGGTAAAATTTCACATTAAAAATAAAAGAGTGGTAAAATCCAAATAAGGTCTACAGCTTAGTCAATTGTATATCAATTTCCTGGGTTTGATGATTGTAGTATGGTTATATGTGGTACTGTGGAGAAGCCGGGTTTAGGGTTTTCAGGAATTCTGTACTATTTTTGTATCATCTTGTGAATATAAAATTACTTTTAAAAAAGTAAAAGCAAAATGCAAATAAGCCATCCTTAGCTTTAATGCCCTGCAATGACTTCCCATTCTTAAAAAATCCATCTCTTCAACTGGTTTCTAAAACTCAGCATGGTCTGGGTTCCTGCCTGTCTCCTCAGTCCCACATTGCAGACCATTCTGCTCTCCTCTTCCGTAAGAGCTCAGCTTATACATGGCATCTTTGGGGAAGCCTTTTCTGACCTCCTACTCAGAATCGTGTTCCTTGTCAAACAGAACTGTGTTTCTTACCCTCAGAGCACTTAATTCAGGTTACCACTCACTGTTTATTGGTCTGGTTATTTCCTTGTTTGTAGTGACTAGTCAAGCGCCTGTGGAGCAGCTGACTTTCACTGAGTATTTGTTAAATGAGTACAGATACCAAAAACAGATTTGTTATAGAAGTTTTGCCTTTCTATTCTTGGGTGTATTTGAAAATTTGTAATTTTAAAGAAAGTTGTCCTGTTTTATAATTCACTGTTATCTATTAGGACCATGCTGTCCAGGGGTGTTTTTGCTTTACTTAACTTTTTTAAAACTTGAGGCATGATATTTAGCCATCTTTGGGTATAGTTTTAAAATGTGAAGTAGGAAAACTGAGAATTGGTGCATTTATGAAGTTGAACTTATTTTAATTTTTTCTTTATGTTAATGGAGGTAGTCCAATACAGAGCTTTGAACTACTAAAAGGTAAAGGGTAAGGGTTTAAAAAATACATTAAATATTTTTATTTTGAATGTAATAGCAACTGAAATAGCCATCACTCTGACATACTTTCATGTGACAGAAATTAAATGAGTAATTGATAGTTTGAGGTATATTTGATAATCAATTTTACAGTTAATAAAATCATTTCCCAATTACGAAGTATGTGTATGAAAGTGTCACAGACTATATATTAAATATTCTCATAGACTGTTTACATGAGAATTTGAACAAACCTTTCATCTGGAAATAAGTGGCATTACACATAGCAAAAGGAGACCTCTATCTCTTGAGAATTACTCTTTTACTTGTTCTCTGTGCAAACGACTTTTGGTTACTGTGCAATACTGATTACATTGTTATATCTTTACAGTTTTTTGAATTAAAGAAATTGAAGGAAAATGATGGAAGAGAGTGGAATAGAGACAACACCGCCTGGGACTCCTCCCCCAAATCCTGCAGGATTGGCTTCTACTGCTATGTCTGCTACTCCAGTTCCTTTAGGTATGTGTAGTTGTTTAGCACCTCATGTTTTGAGGATAATGAAGATACTGAGAATTTTTCTCAGAATCAGTTTTAAAAGAAAGGAATGTATATTAAAACTTTTCTTATCTTTGTCATGATGAAGGAAAAAAGCCTTTTTAATGTAAAGTAACAGCAAGAAAACATCGGTATTTTGTTTTAGTTTCCTGGATGCTAAAACAAATATAATAACAGTGGGTTGGCTTAAACAACAGTGGTAATTTATTGGGTCATAGTTTTGAGATTAGAAGTTCAAAACCAAGGTGTCATCAAGGAGATGCTTTTTCCCTGAAGACTGTGGCATCTTGGGGCTGGTGTCGGGCAATTTTGGTCCTTGGTTTTTCTTACATATGCAGTATTTTCTCCTTTCTCTTCTCAGTTCAGTTGACTTTGGATTCTTGCTCTTCCAGTGGTTCCTTTTCTTTCTCTGCTCCATTTCCTTTGCTTATAAACCACGTTGGATTAAGGACCACCCTCCTCCTCAAAGATCCTGTTTACAAATGGGTTCACACCCACAGGACCAGGGGTTGGGACCTGAAATTGCCTTTTGTGGAGGACGTGATTCAATCACCAACAGTATACTTTTTATTTTTTATATTCTTATTAACTTATAAATCATCTTTCTTATGATGGAAAAAATGTCCTTAATAGTACACATTCGTTTTGTCTAATCTGATGAAGTGGTAGTAACCTTTTGGCCAAAGTTTTTGAGTCTCAGATCAGCAGGGATGAAAAATGGCTTTATTTTTAGAAGTATACCAGAATGAACAAACAAAAATCAGAATCTTTTTAGGAGCAGTGTCATAACTTAATTTCATATAGTTGCTTCTTTTACTTAGAATAGGAGTTGAAAATCATTTAGACTTAATTACATATCTTAGACTAATTATTGTGGTATGTTAAATTTGAAAATTTTACCAAAAGTAATGAGATAGTTTGAAAACTAATTTTAAAGCACACTACTAACTTTATGCATTTTTCCTTCCCCTCTTTTCTAGCTGCAACCAGTTCTTTTTCTTCTCCAGATGTGTCTTCTGTGCAGTCCTTACCACCACATGCGTACTCCACCCCTCAGCCATCTCTCCCTCCCATGAGGCCTTCAGCACCATTACCTTTTGTGCCTCCTTCTCCAGTTCCTTCTGTTCTACCACTTGTTACTTCTGTCCCATCTCCTGCTCCTTCATCAACTGCTGCCACTTTCAGTAGTCCTCCCTTATCCCATTTCCCACCTTCAACTTCTGCCCCAAGCACTCTTTTGTCAGCTCCCTCTTCGGGTCCTCCTACATCAGGATTTTCTGTTGGTTCAACTTATGACATTACAAGGGGTCATGCAGGAAGAGCTCCCCAGACACCCCTGATGCCATCATTTTCTGCACCTGCAGTAACAGGTAATTCTCTTATTAATACTTTTTATTGTTATTATTATTTCTTTATTTTTTTATATGGGCAGGCACCGGGAATCGAACCTGGGTCTCCAGCATGGCAGGCGAGAACTCTGCCACTGAGCCAGCATTGCCCACCCTCTTATTAATACTTTGAAATATAGGCTATAGTTAATGTTTTTTTTTATAATAGCTTTATTGAGACATAAGTCACATACCATTCATTCATTTAAAGTATATGATTCAGTGGTTTTTAGTGTATTCAGAATTGTGCAACAGTCACCATAGTCAATTTTAGAACATTTTCATCACCTCAAAAAGAAAACCCATGCATGTTAGCAATAGCCTCCACTTCTTCCCAAACCTCGCAACCCCAGGCAACCACCAGTCTCCTTTCTGTCTCTATGGATTTGCATGTTCTGGACATTTTATATAAATGGGATCATTTAATGTGTCATTTATTTTGACTGGCTTCTTTCATTTAGTGTATATTTCCAATGTTGAGTATATTACAGTATATCTGTGTTGTAGCATATATTAGTACTTCATTCCTTTTTTCTTTTTGGCGTGGGCATCCTCCAGGAAGCAAACCTGGGTCTCAGGAATGGCGGGCAGAAATTCTGCCACTGAGCCACTTTTGCACCACCACTGCATCCTTTTTTATGGCAGAATGTTCCATCGTAAAGCATACTACATTTTGCCTTCTGTTCATCACTTGGTGACCAATTCAGTTGTTTCTACTGCTTGGCTATTATGAATGATGCTACAATGAACATTCCTGTACAGGTTTTTATGTGAACTTACGTTCTCTGGAGTATAAACTTAGGAGTGAAATTACTGAGTTTTTGGTAACTGGATATTTGATCTTTTGAGGAGCTGCCAGACTGTTTTATAAAGTAGCTGTACCATGTTACTTTTCCAGCAGCAGTGTATGAGGATTCCAGTTTATTTACTTGAATGTTTAATCTTAATTAATCTCTTAGATTTCCAGATTCTGATATTTTTGTCATTTAAATTATTCAAAGCTTTTGTAACCTGGTATATGATTTTTTTAAGTGCCAGAAAAAAATTCCAAAATTTTGTCCTGACATTTTTAATAAGAATGTTCTGCTATAGAGAAACATATCAAGATAAAGTCTGAGAGTAAAGCACCATTTAAAAATTTGCCAGATCTAGGAAATAGTGTTTATTTTGCCAAGTAATGCTCAAAACAAAATAAAAGCTCTTCTGTGCCATAAGTTGGTGGGTATTAGACCTTTTTCTCTTCTAGGTCAATTACACCTATTTTTTGTTTTCTTCTCTGGAATGTTTGTATTGGAAGTCAACTATCAAAACTTTATTCCGGGTGCACGGTTAGTTCAGTGGTAGAATGCTCACTTTCATGTGAGAGAATCGTGTTCAATTCCCAGACCATACACCCAAAAAAAAAAAGCTTTATTCTTTATTCTTACCCTAATGTAAACCATACACCCCCCAAAAAAGCTTTATTCTTTATTCTTATCCTAATGTAAACCATATGCTATAGTTAATAATACAATTATTAAAATGTTTTTCATTAATTGTAATAAATGTATCACACTAATGTAACGTGTTAATTGGAACTCTGTATTTTATGCATGATTTTTCTGTAAACACACAGCTTCTCCAATAAGAAAAAATAATTAAGAAAGAAAAAGAAAAGCTTCATCCTTGTCATATTTTGCCTATTTCTCATTTTAGGGAAAAGAACAATTCTGTTTAGTGATTTTTATTATCCAATTTTCCTTATCTACAAATGAAGTTTATTGCAGAGTACAAGTATTATACCCATGTCCTATGTATATGTGAATTTTCTTTTTGAGTTAAAATGAGGATATATAGAAAATGTGTACTGCTTGTTATATGCTTTTATATAACGGGCTTGGTTGCTCACATACATTATTTTTGTGGAATGAAAAGAATTGTGGCTTTTCCATGTCCAAGTGCTTAATAAGACACAACACAAACTACTTCCTGACATGTAGTTTATGTCCATTTATAGAACAGTTGATGTGAGCCTGTGAATAAAGAAAGATTCTTTTTTGAAATTCTGCCTGATTTGCATTTTGTAATGGTTTGGATGGGTCTTTGGATTCATAACTCAGTTTTGAGATGACTGAGTATACAGTTACATCAAATCTCTTGAAATACTTTTCTTGTATGTCGTATCACATTGGTAAGTAACAGTTTGTTGAATAAATCATACATATTAAAAGTTTTTGTGATTTCCTAGGTATTTTGCCAACTCCTGTTACTCAGCAAGCCAGTTTGACATCCGTGGCGCAGGGAACTGGGACCCCGTCAGCCATTACATTCCCAGAGGAGCAGGACGATCCTAGGATTGGTAGCAGTCAGGATGAAGCATCTCCTGGCGGAATCTGGGGCTTTATTAAGGCAAGTGGTATTTTGCTTGAAAACTTATAGCTCATTTTCTAATCATAAAAGTAAGATGTTCATTTGAGAAAAATTTGAAAATACAAAATGGTAAAAGGAAAAAAATCTTCCTTATTCTTAGCACCAATTTTCTGTAGTTCCTCTCAGCCTTTTTCTGTACATAGCTATATAGTTGTATCTCTTTTTTAATGAAAACCTAATTAGGGTAGTGACATATGTGAACACCACTTTGTGTCTTTTGCTTGTCATTGCCTAGCGATATATCATGAGCCTCTTTCCAGCCATTAAATATTCTTCAGAAATGAAATATTTTTTGTCTGCTTTGCCATAATGTCATTGCATATATTTCTCACATTTTATTTCACTAACCTATTGGCATTTTCCAGTTGTAACTCTTACTGATAAGGCCATAGTGTGCACTCTTGTATGTAAATCTTACGTACATACAGAGATAATTTACAGATACATACATCTGTTTTATCAGGATTAATTCCTGCTGAATGTCAGAGTGAACGTTTGGTATAACCTTCCAGGAGGGTTGTACCAAAATGTGTTGTCACTGTAATTTTCTCTTGCTGGGCTGATTATTAATTTGAAATGCAACCTTTTCTGATTTTATAGGCAAAAAATAATTCCCATTTTTACTACTGAATTCAAGTATTTTATCATGTGATTTTCAGCTATTTGGATTTTTCTTTTCTGAATTCCCTGTTCATGCTGTTTTCCCAGTTTTAAATGGAGATGATTTTCTTCTCTTCATGATTTGTAAGAACTCTTAATATAATAAGGGACTTTTACTGTATGCTATGATATGTTATAGTTTTCTTCATTTTAAGTTTGCGTTTTAATTTTGTCTGATGTATTTTTGACACATAAGTTTGTAAATTTTCAAGAGTTATTTCTGTCATTCTTTTCTGTTCTTTTCTATTTTTTGTTTGTAAACTTCAAAAGACTTTTTCTGTCATAGCTTGTAATATTTTTCTGTATATTTTCTCCTGGTTCTTTTATGTTCTCATTTTTTATACCCAGTTTAATATAGCTGAAATTTACTTTACCATATTATATGAAGCAGAAGTCAGTTTTCTTCAGACTTATTCATTGATTGTTCTAACATCTTATCTCCAGAGATTCAATAGTCACTTTTTATCTTAGTTACTAAAATGTATGTTAAAGTCTGTTTTTGAGTTCTGTATTCTATTCCACTGCTCTGACACTTAATAAAAAACCATTAAGTGCTGAGGTGGGGACATAGAGTAATCAGTGATGAATAAGGAAGCAAACTGGGTTCCAAATCTCTACATAAATGGATAACATTATTTGACTGTTTAAGTTTGCTAATTTCTCTTTTCTTCAAAATTTTTCTTCACTTAGGTTTTATCTATTTATTTTTCTCAATGAATTTGGGACTCACACTTGTGTTTCCCCCAGTATTCTGTTGACAATTTTGTCTGTGATTTGATTAAATATATTACAAACATTTTTTCATATTGGTAGATAGTTAACTAATTTATACTATTTGGGCTTCAGGTTTCAGAAGTATGGTATTTTTGTAAATTTTCTTTTTTTTGTCCCTCTGTACTTCTTAAGTTTTCTTTGTATAGTGATTACAACTTTCTACCTTGTTAAGAGAATATAGCAGTGTCAGTTATACCTATAAGTCTTGTAAATAGTAATAACTCTTCTGATAATTATCATAAGGTTGTTTGACCATTTTAATTTTCAGTGTTACGAGTCCATCTTTTTCTGAATCACTGCAGGTTAATATTTGGTTGGAGGATGTGGAACCATGGCCTGTTAGATGCATTCTCAGGGAATGCTGCTCCCTCTAGGGTCTTTTTACCATGGAAGAAATGTAGCACAAGTAAATACACAGAATCATTTCCTCCTGCATAATAATGAAGGTTTAAGAATCTGTAGGAATAGATCTGGCTAGGAAAAGATCATTAGAGAGTGTACCCTGGGGAAAAATAGGAAGTAGGAAAAAGAAATTTCAGAACATAGGAGAATATTATATTTGAAGATACTAGGTAAGAGAGATTTTGACTGTTTTTACTTTTTTTTACTAAGGATGAAAGTAAGGACCTATGGTATCCTGATGGACCAATTTTTGCCTAATCTTTTACATAGAAGTAGAAATGAAATAAGTATATACACACGTACATACATTTATACATGTGTGTGCATTTGTGTATATAGTATATCGTACTTTCTAGGTCATTGACACTCAAAGGACTACACCTGCTGATGGTCTGCACACTATTGAGTCTGTGACGAGGCGAAAGAAATAAAGAAGCAGCGTTTAGAAACTATAGCAATTTGACTTTGCTATGACCTTGTTTTCCTCATTTTCCAAAAGTGCTGGTCTGTGATGCATTTGAAACCTTTAAAGATGTTTCTTTCATAATCTGATGATCGTGTATTCTTTAAAGCCATATGTTTTGATCCATTTAGTAAGGAAAAAGTATAACTTGTATTTATTTATTGATTTTTTTAATGCAGGGTGTGGCTGGGAATCCTGTGGTGAAATCTGTGCTTGATAAAACAAAACATTCGGTAGAAAGCATGATTACAACGCTGGACCCCGGCATGGCTCCATATATCAGTATGTTGTTAACTATAGGCTACCATCTACCACTTTTGAAAAAAAAAGTATCTGCCAGTGTCAGCCAGTAATTGTATCTAATCAGTGGAAACTCCTTTTATGGTCTTGGGCAAAATAAATTGTCATTCTTAGTTTTCAGCTATTTCATCTTTTTTTTTTAAGTCACCATTAAATAGGTTGTGATTTGGAAGAGCAAAATATATAGACTTCTTAGAATTTTTACAGGTTTTAATTGTAAATATGGGTTAGTGTTGCTTTTTATTAACTTTTCTTTATTTACTGTTCACTTTTGAAGAGAAGCTTCATACTCATTTTTGACATTTCTCAGTGATCTATTTTAATTAAGGGTGCTTATGCCAAGAGAAATATTTATAGAGGAAATTGACCTGCTTATTTACAATATCTGATCACTAGGTTTATTAGGAAATCTATTTTAACCACTTTTGAACCACCATCATGAATCCTCCTCACTGTCAATGTAGAGATGCTGTCTGCTGTTTAATTTTTAGGTACATGTTCTAGTTTGCTAGCTGCCCGAATGCAACACACCAGAGACAGATTGGCTTTTAATAAAAGGGGATTTATTTCGTTAGTTCTTCAGAGGAAAGGCAGCTTTCAACTGAGGTTCTTTCTTACATGGGAAGGTAGTGGGTGATCTGTACTGGCCTTCTCTCCAGGCCTCTGGGTTCCAGCAACTTTCCCCAGGGTGATTCCTTTCTGCATCCCCAAAGGCCTGGGCTGAGCTGCGAGTGCTGAGATGAGGTATGCTGAGCTTCCTGGGCTGTGCTACATTGCACTCTCTCATTTAAGCACCAGCCAATTAAGTCAAACATCATTCATTATAGCAGGCACACCTCCTAGCCAACTGTGCATGTAATGAGCAACAAATGAAGTTCACACACCATTGGCTCATGTCCACAGCAGTAGATCTAGGCACCTTCACCTGGTCAAGTTGACAACTGAATTTAACTACCACAGTACATATTCAAGATCTGAAAAAAACATAGTTGCTTAACAGGATCACTGACCAATTATGAGTAAGCCTATAGAAAATCATAATTTACAGGCCAAAGCTATACACCACGTATCTGAACTAGATTTTCAGTGGCAACGAAAGTGTCTTTCACTAGTCTTAACTATGGTGGTAGTTTTAAAGGAAGAGTGATAAATGACAATATTGAAATGTTTGCTCTGTCAGACATTAACTCTCATAAGAGCTTTGCAAGGTAGGAATTACTTTCCTCAAGTTTTAGATGAGGAACCCGAGTTCAGAGAGATTTAAATTATTATCCTAGATCATACCTAGATCCTAGCTTGATGGATCTAAATTGAATACATGTTCTCTTGTACTTGGCTACTTTGCTTTGAAGTAGAAAATTGAATCAAGAATGAAATCAACTCAATTATTCTCTGTATTTTTAACTGTCTGAAGGATTCAGAGATTGGAATCTCCTATACATCAATTTCATATGTTCGTAATACCAAGTTTGTCAAATTTAATGCATCATATATTTATATATATTTATTTTCTTCACAAGTACATATTTTGAATGAGAGAAGGAAAAGAATGAACATATATGGAGCTCTTGCTGCTTCAAAAGATACTACGTAAGACTTTGAAAGCAATTCATGTTATTTAATCCTTAAAGAAAGCCCAGTGATAATGGAGGTATTTTTCTACAAAGAAGTAAGCTCAGTCGCTTCCCAAAGTAACAAAACTAGAAAATGATAGAGCCAGGAGTGAAACCCAGAACTGATATTTCTCAAACCTGTAGTCTTCCATGACATCAAATAAAAAAAAGGAAAATGAGGTGAAGCCAAGGTAAAAATAAAGAAATTAAATTCCTATTAGTAAATATAATTTAAACTAAAATAATTTTAATCAACTACCTTTAAAAGGTAATAAAACCGTGAGTGAAAAGGCTGATACTTAATGACTGGCAGCAAAAGCCAGATAATTCTGATCTAATTAGAACTCTGTATAAAACTTAGGGTGGTTTTATACAAATATCCTTGAAATCACTTGATTAAACAATTTCAAAGGTATCAAGAAAACACAGGAACTACTAGACGTGGATTTAACAAGGTTTAGCTTTCAACATTGTTTTCGTTAGTTCTTCCTTTGTTACCATTAAAAGCAGGGCTCAAAAGCTTTTGGAGCTGAAGCTTAATGGAGTGGTATTTAGCTAAGGTCAAGAGCTATGTCCCATATGGAGAAAACTTATCTTCTCTTTTCTCCTTTGTCACCCATTCCTTTTAGGGTCTGTTAACTTCTGAAACTTCCAGTAAAGATGTGCTCTGTGGAACATTGTCAATCAGGAAAAAGGGATGCATGGTTAAAAAAAAAAAAGTTTGGAAAATATTTTTAAACTCTTTCACATGTTAATTGTTTTTGGAAAAACAGTTTTATTTCTGGGCAAAATGTTTTACATTACAAATAGGTACAAGGTATCTGTTTTTTCACACACACACACACACACACACACACACACACACACAGTCCGTACATAGTATACAATCAGTGGCTCATAATATCATCACATAGTTGTGTATTCATCACCATGATCATTTTTAGAAATTTGTATCACTTCAAATTTCTTCTCAAGAAATAAAAAGAGAAAACTCATACATCCCATGCCCCTTACCCCTCCCTCTCATTGACCATTAGTGTTTTCATCTGCCCAATTTATTTTACCCCTTATCCCTCCTATTGTTTATTTATTTTTTGTCCGTATTTTTTTACTCATCTGTCTATACCTTGGATAAAAGGAGTATCAAACATAAGGTTTTCACAGTCACACAGTCACCTTATAAAAACTATATAGTTACACTAAATTGTCTTTAAGAATCAAGGCTACTGGGACACAGTTCAGCAGTTTCAGGTACTTCCCTGTAATCACTGCAATACACCATAAGCTAAAAAGGTGATATCTATGTAATGCATAAGAATAACCTCCAGGATAACCTCTCAGCTCTGAAATCTCTGTCGCTGAAATTTTATTTGTGTCATTTTTCTTTTCCCCCTTTTGGTCAAGAAGGCTTTCTCATTCCAGGAGAAATGATGAGCTCCTGGCTCATCCCAGGAGCCCTTTTCCACATTGCTGGGGAGATTTACACCCCTGGGAGTCATGTCCCACATAGTGGGGAGGGCAGTGAGTTCACCTGCCAAGTTGGCTTAGAGAGGCCACGTTGGAGCACCAACAGAGGTTCTCTGGGGGTGGCTCTTACGCATACTTATACGCTTAGCTTTCTCTTTTGCAGGAATGTTTCATAGGGGCATACCCCAACCAAAATAGAGGCTCAGCCTATTGAATTGGTTGTCCCCAGTGCTTGTGGGATTATTAGGAATTCTCCAGATGGAGAAGTTGAATATTTTCCTCATTTCTCCCCAGTCCCTCAGGGAGACTTTACAAATACTTTTTTATTCTCTGCCCAAAATACTCCCGGATATATATAAGAAATATTTTTTACCAGTGACAGCCATTAATATCAAATATCAAAATATGCTTTGCTCTATCTGAAAATGAATAAGTACACGTTTTTTTGAAACAATAAATTGAACTGTTAAAAATGTCTTAAAATATTTTAGTTCATCTTTCATCATTATTAAATTTCAGTTTTTATATATGTTGGTATTTTCTGTTTTTAATGTATGTTTGCCTATTTGTAGTCAGATAGTATGTGTGTATTTGTAAATAGATATTCATTTATATGTGGTATATGTTCTCTTTTTTTTTAAACTGATGGGGATTTATAACAAAAAAGTTTGATCCCAACATTTAAACTGTTTTCTAGATGAAAAGCACATCTCATATTTATTTTTATTTTATGGTAGTCCTTGTTTAGTGTAGAACTAGAACAACTGTTGATAAGTTTCAGTGAGAGTCTTCATTTTCACAGATAAAATATCCCAAGTGTGTAACTTACATTATGCTTCACAAGTCATATATTTGATTGCCTCTTGGGTAAAGGCCTTGAAACAGTGGTATCCATGTGGTATTGCAAATCTGTGTACAATAAATGCCTTTCTTTATTAACAAACTGCAGAAAAGGACATTGATTGCATTTATGAAATAAAGGTTTCATGTGGGAGACCCAGGTTTGTTTTCCAGACCATGCACCCCCACCCCACCCCCCAAAAAAGAAAGGAAGGGGTCTAGTTAAAGTTTAAACTACTTAGAAAATGAAATTTGGCCAAATTAATAGAGTGGCATAGTAGGGAAATGTTTTTGTATCTGCTAGATCAGCATTTCCCAAGTTGATTATTCTAGAACACATTTAGGAGCTGTTATTAGATGCTGAAAAGGTATTTCATGAGCAGTATGGAGAATACATATTCACTGGGGCTTTTATTTTACTAATGCTGTAATTCATCGCGTTCTGATGATGATATGCAATATCTCCTCTATCTCCATCCTTCTGCACCTGCTCTGGGTGTGTTACTGAGGATTAATTCTGCATATACTCCATTCTCCTTGCCTCTGGATTTAATCTGTGTTTGTGCTATGTGGATTCTCCCTTCCAAAAATTACTTGAATTTCTGTCTTTCTTCCATTTCTACTTCCACCATCTTTTTCTGACTCATAAATGTTACAGCCTCATAACTGGTCTTCCTGCCTCTGGTTTCTACGCAGCCAATCAGTTCCCCACCATACTGCCGGATACAGCTTCAGAAAGCAGTGACCACATTGCTCCTTTGCCTAAGACTTTGAACGTCTCCTGTTTGCAAAAGACGTAAAATTCATAATACAGACTCTAGATTTCACGATTTTCCACAATTGGGGCCAAATTACTTTTCCAGTGACTTCTACTAATTTCTCACTTCTCTGCTTTCATTAGAATAATCTCAAAACCTCCCAGCTGCTTCAGATCATGACTTCCTCAAAAACATGAATTGTTTCAAACCTATATTTACATTTTTCTTTTCTGACCTGTTATAAAATTTGCTACCTATCCAGTTCCTTGGCTGTTTAAAACATCAGTGTCTGCTGTCACATTGTATTATTTACTACCATATGAAAGTGTCTTAAATCCCTAGTGAGTAGTAAGGAATTGCCTTGCATTTATATTTTTATCCTCAATATCCAGAGTCTCATATGAAGTACTCAATACTTGTTAAGTTGATGTGAAGTGGATTGTACATTTTACTGAATTATTTTGAGAAATATCTAATAAATTCACCCATTTTTCATCCCTCCCCCCCAAAAAAGTATGGGAAATACTGGGTTAAAGTCATGGTTTATAATTGTTGAATTTCTCAAAATCTTTGATATAGTAATGTGCATTGTGAATTTCAAAGAAAGGAAGGGCTTGGTGCAGCGTTTCCCAAAGCTGTTTCATCGGAACACTGTCTTCAGGCAGACCTACTAATATTCTGAAACAAAATTTCTTAGAATACAGAAAAATGTTGTGCTTTAGTTGTGGCAGATAGGGAACTTAGAACCATTAGGAGGTGTGTACTATCTGCTTGCATATAAGGCTCTCATACAATGCCTTTAAATCCTCATTTTAAAACTCAGGAAAAGTTGGTAGTAAGGGGTCAAGCACACGTCAGAATAAGTTAGTTTAGAAGGTGAAATGTGTCTGGTTGAATGAGATGTTGTGATGAAAAGAGTTTCAGAGTCTAACAGGCTTAGATTTGAATCCAGAAGTCAGCACTGAGCAGCTGTTTACCCTGGATAAGACTCTGTTGGCCTCAGTTTCCTCAGTGTATAAAAAAGTTAGTGATCTGTACTTTTGCATGGTTTTGTGAGGTTAGTAATAATTATGTAAATGAAATGTGTGTGGTAATTATGAGAATTTGATTATTTTAATTTGGAATTGAAATTTTGTTCTGGTTTGTAGAATCTGGAGGTGAACTGGATATTGTGGTGACCTCAAATAAGGAAGTGAAGGTAGCTGCTGTCCGAGATGCCTTCCAGGAGGTCTTTGGCTTAGCTGTGGTTATAGGGGAAGCTGGACAGTCCAATATTGCCCCACAACCAGTGGGCTATGCAGCTGGATTAAAAGTGAGTAAAAATACACCTTTTTTCCCACAATTCTAATGTCAAGATATGAAAACTGATAGTTAATTTTTTCCTAATTTTTGGTAATAATCCTGTGGTTTGTATGGACCTAATGAGTTTTTACACACCAAAATAATGAGCTTTGTTTTAGTTAGACAACCGTGTAGTGTTGGGAAAATATAGGTGATGTTTTAATTTAAAGAAACATAAGATAGGTTTTGATTTTGGGGGATGGGGTCAGAGTAGGGGTGGAATGAGGGAATGCAGAGGGCACAAAGAAAAGTAGCTAGACCTAAAAGAGATATTTTAATCTGTTATTGCCATTCATATCAATTACTGAAAGGATAATATCCCTTGAATCCCATAAGCTTTTTTTTTTTTTGAATGTGCTGGCTCTGGGAATTGAGCCCAGGCTTCTGGCGTGGCAGGCGAGAATTCTGCCACTGAGCCACCATTGCTCTGCCCCATAAGCATTTTTATCATCACTATTAGTAATATTTACACTTCTATATTTCCACATGGATTATGGGGTGCTTATATATTTGAAAGTGGTGGCTCCAACCAAGATGATAGCGATGAAGATAGTGAGAGGGAGTCAGATTCTGGATATATTTTGAAGGTAGAGTGAACAAGTTTCTTGATGGATTGGATGAATGTGGGTAATGAAAGAAATCAGGGATAGTTCCCAGGTCTTTTGCCTGAGAAACTGAAAGGAAATTCAGCAGAGATGGAGAAAGTTAGAGGGAGCAAGTTTGGAAGGAAGAAAGGGAGTTCTGTTCTAGATATTAAGATACTAAGTTTGAGACATACAAGTAAAGTCGCCAAAGGTCAACTTTTGTCTAAATCTAGAGTTTACAGAGATGTCTCTGCTAGTATGTAAAGCATTGGACAGTATGAGATTACCAAGGGAGTAAATGTAGATAAAGAGAAGGGGATCATTTGGAGTTGGGGAGAAGAGGGAGAAACCACCAAAAGCTTAAAAGGAGCAATCAGTGAGGTAGGAAAAAAACAAAAGTATGTATCCTGAATGTCAAGTGAAGAAATCATTTTAAAGAGAGTTAATGGTCACTTGCCTCAAAAGCCACTGATAGACTAAATAAGATGGCGAGCACTCACGGGGGGGTGGAAGCCAGATTGGGACATCTGTTACTATTGAAGAACTCTACCTTCTTCTACCTAAAACCAATAAATACCCCACTTTTTAATAGGTGATCCAGCTTCTACCCTCTTCATCTTATAGACTATTCTCAATACAGCAGCCAGAATAATCCTTTTAAAATGTAGATCAAACAGTTTCTCTCTTCTTTTCATAAGCTTTTATTTCATTCCATGTAAAAACCAAATTGCCGATAAAGGGTGGCGTGATGGTAACACATTGCTGTGAACACAGTTAACAGCACTGAAATACATATTTGAATATGATTAGAAGAGGAGATGTTAGATTGCATGTATTGGTAGCAGAATAAAAATTTTAAAGAATTCATGGAACTACACTACACAAGCAGTGAGCCCTACGTTAACTTGGACTTTAATTAATAGTACAATTATAAAAAAATGCTATTGTCAATTGCAACAAACATTCCACACCAATGCCATAGTAGGGTGGTATATGGGACTCCTGTGTTTTAATCAGAATTATTCTGTAAACCCAGAACTTCTCTAATAAAGAAAAGCAAAACAAAACAAAATTCCTTAGAGTAGCCTCCAAGGCCCCTTGGAGGGTGTGATCTGGCTGATCTGGTCATCTATTAATTCTCTGACTTCATCATCTTCTGATCTTCCCTTTTGCTCATTCTGTCCAGCCTACGTTGGCCACCTTGCTGTTTTTCAAACTTGTCTGGCACGGGCCTTTTCTTTGGCTGCTTCCTCTGTCCATGACACTGTTCCCTCAGATACCTACTTGGTAAACCCTTAGCCTCCTTCACATCTTCACGCAGATTCTGCCTCATCAATGAGGCTTATCCTGACTTCCCTACTTAGTACTGAAATCTGTATCTACGTACCCTGTACTCCTGGTCTTCTTACACTCCTCCATTTCTTTTCCAGTAGCATTCAGCACTTTATTATGTTTATTGTTTTTAATTTTATTTTTTAATGCTTTATCCCACTAGAATTAAGTCTATGAGAGTAGGGACCATTGTTTTGTTCATTGATGTGAACTCTTAGAATAGGACTTGGTACATAGTAGGTATTCGGTAGATATTTGTTAAATGGTTGATGAACCCAAAAGGTACATGTCCTTTTGATAAAATGAATCCTGTGATCTTTTCTCCTTTTTAATTCTCTCCTGTATAATCACACAAAGTTCCTGTGATATCTTGGTAGTAGTCTGTGTGATTCATTGTCCTAATACATAATTTTATTGTTTTTTGTTCTTATTCTTGCACCTTCACTCTTATACCTTGCTTTTCTGTATGTGGTTCACTAACAGATATCATTTCAGATGTTTTTCTGATTTTGTTTGAGCAAGTAATGGAGTATAGTTTTTAGTAAGATGAAATTTAATGCTCATTTTATTCTGCAGTTCTAAATAAATGTTGCTGGAATGAGTGAATGTGCACATTAACAGAATTCTAACTGTCCACCAATTGCTATACCTTGACAGTAACTTTCCATGCAGTTGACTTCAAATTGGCATTTAAATACCCTCAGTGATAATGCAAATATTTTGCAGCTGTTGAGTTGACAGAGTTTTAAGGGATTCAAGCGAAATTATAATTAACAATAATATAAGTGCTGTGTGGAGAAGCATCAAGACTATAATAAAAGGAATGCCCTTTCCAAAGAAGAGAAGTTAGGGAAAGCTTCATATATCACCTGTATGGAAAGTTAAATCCAGAATGACAAATAGAAGTTAGTTATCCTAGCACAAGTTTTCATGGTAGGAATAAAAGTCTGTTGTATTGATTATAATTAATTCATAAGCATAAACCAGCATTGAGACTGAATTGTTCTTAATTCTATCAACTAGCATGCTTGAACTTTATGTGCTTTTTCCATTGATATTTGATACTTTATTTAAATAGAATGTGTAGCTTCTTTATTTTAATCACACTCACACCCTCCAAAACTGCTTTTGTGAATTTAGGGCTATCAGATATAGAGTCATTATATATATATATATATGTATAATGTGTATAATAGCAATGAGATTACATATTCCTGCCTTTTCACTTTTCGTAACAGTCTGTCCTTGACACAGAATAATGCTACCAGGGTATATGCACTTTGAAATGTTTTGCCAATAATGGAAAATTGGTAGGTGTTCCTTGAATTTGAGTCCCAGTGTCTGTTTCCACCAAGGCTTTCTGGGGTAGGGGTTTGGTCTCAAGAAAACAAAGTAAAAGTAACCGATCACGGTAAGGTTTAAATTCATTTTAATCTAAAATTGACACAAAATACAGGTAAATGGGTAAAATACATGCAATAATTGTACAGTAAATCCGTCATGCAGAAGATAAATGGTAATCATTTGTATGGACAGTTTTTATTTGGAAGATTAAAAGAAATTACCTGTCTATATTGAGGTTGTACTTTAAAGATTTCAAGAGTACTTTTTCAAATTGAAAGAGTTTATAGAAGTAGGAAAGAAGGCTTTTCAATGCTTAGTTTTAGAGGATAGCCTGAATAATATCTTAGGGTAGAAATAGGTTATTGGACCAAAACAAAAGATGAACACATTTCCTTGAAGTTACAGATTAAAGGAAGAGTTTTGTTAGATTATAAAACATTATATAAATGTACCATGAACATTGGTACTGGTATTACTATTTTAAAGGTGGCAAAGGAATTTATTAATTTAACTTTCTGCTAAAGGATACTTAAATCTGAGAGTTTAAAACCTGAAATTGTTATATGAGGGAATTGGAATTTATGACATGTTTGAAGGTGAGAATTTGAGCAAAGGTAATGAAAACAGGTTGATAGCATCTGTTGAGGCCAAGATTTGAGTTTTTCACATAAAATGAGCAGGTCTCATATTTTGAGTTTGTCAGTGAGGACATGATGACAGGAAGCAGATATGAAGATATTTTAAAAGATGGTATTTGCATCAGTTGTGAGGAAAAGAGAAATACGGTGCAAATATACAATGAAATGAAACTGGAAATCAATAACCACCAAAGAATAACTTTCACAAAAATATGGAGATTGAATAACACACTCTTAAACAATGAGTGGTCAAAGAAGAAATTGCTAGAGAAATCAGTAGCTATCCAGAAATTAATGAAAATGAGAATACAACATTTCAGAACTTTTGGGAAGCTCGAAGGCTGTGCTAAGAGAGGAATTTATTGCCCTAAATACCTCTATAAAAAAGTAAGAAAGAGCAGAAATTGAGGACTTAATTGCTCACCTGGGGGAACTTGAGAAAGAGCAGCAAACTAACCCTAAAGCAAATGGAAAAAGAAGTAACAAAAATTAAAGCAGAGTTAAATGAATTGGAGAAAAGAACAGTAGAAAGAATCTATGAAACCAAGGTTGGTTCTTTGAGAAAATCAGTAAAGTCAGTGGGTCACTAGCAAGGCTGACAAAAGAAGAAAGAGGATGCAAATAAACAAAATCAGAAATGAGAGAGGGGTCATTACCACAGACCCTGAAGGAATAAAAAAAAATTATCGTAAGAGCATACTGTAAACAGCTATATGCCAACAAACTAGACAACTCAGATGAAATGGACAGATTCCTGGAAACACAAACAAGCTACACTGACTCAAGAAGAAATAGAAGATCTCTACAAACAATCACAAGTAAAGAGATCTAATCAGTCATCAAAAATCTTCCTTCAAAGAAAAGCCCAGGGCCAGATAGCTTCACAGGAAATTTTATCAGATATTGCGAAAAGTACTAACATCAATCCTGCTCAAACTTTTCCAAAAAATTGAGGAAAAGGAGCACTACCTAACTCATTTTATGAAGCAAGTATCACTTTAGCATCAAAACCAGATAAGAATGCTACAAGAAAGGAAAACTACAAACCAATCTCCCTAATGTACATAGATGCAAAAATTCTCAACAGAGTAGTAGCAAATCAAATCCAACAGCACATCAGAATTATACACCATGACCAAGTGGGGTTTATACCAGAACACAAGGGTGGTTGAACAATAAAATCAGTTAATATAGCACATTGACAAATCGAAAAGGAAAAAAAATCATCTTAATTGATGCTGAAAAAGCATTTGAAAAATTTGACATCCTTTTCTGATTAAAGAAAAACCTTCAAAAGGTAGGAAGATAGCTCCCTCAATATGATAAAAGACATATGAAAAACCCATAGCCAACATAAATAGAGAGATTGAAAACTGTCCCCTTAAGATAAGGAATGAGAAAAGGATGCCCTCTGTCACCACTATTACTCAGCATTGTACTAGAAGTTTTAGCTAGAGCAGTCAGACAGGAAAAAGAAAGAAAGGGCATCCAGATTGGAAAGGAAGAAGTAAAGCTTTCATTATTTGCAGGTGACATGATACTATACTTAGAAAATCCTGAGAAATCTACAGCAAAATTACTTGAGCTAATAAATTCAGCAAGGTGGCAGATTATAAAATTTGCAAAAATCAGTAATGTTTCTATACACAAGCAGTGGCCTAGCAGGAGTGAATTAAGGAAAAACTTTCATTCTAGATAACATCTAAAAGAATCAAGTATCTAGGAATGAACTTAACTAGAGATGTAAAGGACTTGTACACAGAGCACTACATAGCATTGCTAAAAGAAATCAAAGATCTAAACAGATGGAAAGACATCGCATGTTCATGGATGTGGAGGTTAAATTTAGTTAAGATGTCAGTTCTACCCAAATTGATCTACAGATTCAATGCAGTACCAATCAGAATTCCAACAACCTGTTTTGAAGACTTGGAAAAGCTCATTACCAAACTGATTTTGTAAGGGAAAGAGAACCCAAATAGCTAAAAGCATCAAAGAAAAACGAAGTGAGGATTAACGCTCCCTGATTTTAAAACTTACTATAAAGCCACAGTGGTCAAAATAGCATGGTACTGGCTCAAAGATACAAGTATTGAACAATGGAATCAAATTGAAAGGGCAAATATGGCACCAAATCTGTGGCAAACTCATCTTTGACAAGGCCCCAAATCCTCTGAACTTCAACAAAATAGTCTTTTCAATAAATAGGCATGGGAGAACTGGGTATCAATAGTCAGAAGAATGAAAGAGGACCTTTACCTTACACCCTATACAAAAATTAACTCAAATTGGCTCAAACATCTAAATAAATAGAAGAACCAGTATCATAAAGCTTCTAGAAGACAAGGTAGGGAAACATCTTCAAGACCTAATAATAGGATGTAGCTTCCTAAACTTTACACCCAAAGCACAAGCAACAAAAGAAAAAATAGATAAATGGAAACTCCTCAAAATCAAATGCTTTTGTACCTCAAAAGACTTTGCCAAGAAGGGTAAGAGGCAGCCAACATAAAGTTTTGATACCCTGTATATATAAAGAAATCATACAACTCAACAACAAAAGAACAAACAACCCAGTTATAATGTTGGCTAAAGAAATTAATAGACGTTTTTCTGAAGAACAAATACAGATGGATGGCTAAAAAGCACAAGAAGAGATGTTCATTCTCATTAGCTATAAGGTAAATGCAGATCAAGATTACATAGAGATACCACCTCACACCTATAAGAATGGCTGCTATTATACAAACAGGAAACTACAAATGTTGAAGAGTATTTGGAGAAATTGACATACTTAGGCATACCAGTGGGAATGTATAATGGTACAGCCACTATGGAAGACAGTCTGGTGGTTCCTCAGAAAACTAAATATTGAGTTGCCCTATGGCCCAGCAATACCACTACTTGGTGTGTACCCAAAAGAGCTGAAAGTAGTGACACAAGCAGAGATTTGTACAGTAGCGTTCATAGCAGCATTATTCGCAGTCGCCAAAAGATTTGGAAATAATCCAAGTGCGTATCAACAGACGAATGGATTAACAAAATGTGGTATATACATACGATGGCATAGTATGCATAGTAAGTCGAAACGACATCCTGAAATATATAACAAGATAGATGAGTCTTGAGGACATAATGCTGAGTGAAATAAGCAGGATGCAAAAGGATAGATACTAAATGATTCCACTTTTATGATCATGGTAACGGTAAAATCAGAGGCTTATAAAACAAAATATAGGGGACCTAGTGGTACACAGAAGCTTGAGAATGATGAACAGTTAGTTAATGAGGTTGAGCTTAATTGTAAGGTAATAGATGAAGTGAAAATGATTCACTAGTGGGTCTGTAAGTAATGTATTGAAGGTGAACATGATTGAAAGGGGTTGTATAAATTCATATGTCCCACTGGTTAACACCACAAACATAAATAAGTTCTTGCATGAATTACTTCAAAGGCATGAATCTTGTACAAGGAATGTGTAATTTCAGGGTATAGGGGAGAAAATGCTACTGCGTGCTATGGGCTATGTCTAACAGGAAAACAGCAACAGGATTGCAGCCATACCAGAGTTACAAAAGGGGGGAATTTTTGAGAGGCTGTTTTATATATGTATGATATGGTATTTAGAGATAAGAACGAAGCTGACCAGGTCGAGATGAAGGTAGTTCAGAATACAGGGATAAGTAAGGCATTGTCTGTATTTTAGAACATCACCTACTCTTTGATACCAAAGGAAAAAAGGTTTATTTTGTCCAGAGCCTAAATTTTCTTTAGCACATAATCTCACTCAACCTGTCTGGACAGATAGATCATTTAAACAATCCAAACACAGGGATCCCGGAATAAGAATGAGAGCCTGTAATTCTGTGTAGCTTAATGTAGTGCCTGGATCCATCCCAGAGTATATCGAGCAGATAATCAAAAAGTATTGGCAAAGTCCCTTAAGGGATGGGAGTAAAAATAGGAAACTATTAAACTTCACCACCAAGGAGATCCCTGGTACTGTGTCAAACACTAGGGACACCCAAAATAATAGGCTAAGCCCTTGATCTTGAGGCTTGCTCTTGTGAAGCTTATGTATGTAGCAGAGAAGCTTAGCCTACCTATAGGTATGCCTGAGAGTCAGCTCCAGAGGACCTCTTTTTTTGCTCAGGTGAAGTCTCTAAGCCCAACTTTGCAAGTGAAACCATTGCTCTCCCCGCTGCATGGGACATGACATCCAGGGGTGAAAGTCTCCCTGTTGTTGTGGGAGATGACTCCTAGGGATGAGCCAGGTCCTGGTACCATGGGATCGACAATGACATCTGACCAAAAGGGAGAAAAGAAGTGTAATAAGTTGTCAGTGGCTGAGGGAGTTCAAATAGAGTTGAGAGGCTACTCTGGAAGTCACTCTTGTGCATCCTTCAGTTAGGTATTGCTACCTATCATAATTTGCCAAACCCCAACTGTGCTGGTTTGAAACGAAGTATGCCCCCTAAGAAAAGCCATGTTTTAATATAAATCCCATTTCATAAAGGTAGAATAATCCCTATTCAATACTGTATATTTGAAACTGTAATGAGATCATCTCCCTGGTTGATGTGATTTAGTCAAGAGTGGTTGTTAAACTGGATTAAGGGATGACATGTCTCCACTCATTTGAGTGGGTCTTGATTAGTTTCTGAAGTCCTATAAAAGAGGAAACATTTTGGAGAATGAGAGATTCAGAGAGAGCAGAGAATGCTGCAGCACCACGAAGCAAAGAGTCCACCAGCCAGCAACCTTTGGAGATGAAGAAGGAAAACGCCTCCCAGGGAGCTTCATGAAGCCAGAAGCCAGGAGAGGAAGCTAGCAGATGACGCCGTATTCGTCACATGCCCTTCCAGCCAAGAGAGAAGCCCTGACTGTGTTCGCCATGTGCCTTCTCATTTGAGAGAGAAACCCTGAACTTCATCGGGCCTTCTTGAACCAAGGTATCTTTCCCTGGATGCCTTTGATTGGACATTTCTATAGACTTGTTTTAATTGGGACATTTTCTCGGCCTTAGAACTGTAAACTTGCAACTCATTAAATTCCCCCTTTTAAAAGCCATTCCGTTTCTGGTATATTGCATTCCGGCAGCTAGCAAACTAGAACACCAACTAAAACCATTCCTGCCAATTCTAAAGAACAACTAGGGCATTATATAAGATTCTACAAAGGTTCCGTGCACTAGGGTAACTTTCCAGAAACCTACAACCTCCAGATGGGTCCCTGGACCAGGTAAGTCCTAAAATGCAGAGGGGCCAACCTCTCCAGAACATTAACTAGGTCCATCCCCCAGCCCTTATTATTGACAGCCCCTTCCAACATGAGAAAGTTAGAATGGGCATAGCCCAAATACCCCTAAAGAATGGGAGAAAGGCTAAGGGTGATATTGGAGTTATACAGATAAGGTAGGGTTTAACAAATGAGTATGATTGCTGATTCATATTGTTCTTTTAGTCTCCAGCACCTTAGAGCAGTTGGAAGTAAAAACCCAAAATTGTGGAATTATAACCCATACCAAACTCAGAAATCTGTTCTAACAACTAATTGTTGTGATATACTTTGAAATTTATAGTTTTTTGTATATATATGTTATTTTTCACAAAAAAAAATTTAAAAAGGAAGAGTATAGCAGAGAAGGTAGGATTTAACAAATGAATATGATAGCTGAATCATTATATTGATGTTTCTTTTGGTCTCCAGTGCCTTGTAGGAGCTAGAAGAAAAAATGAAAAATCGTGGAACTGTAACTCATGCAAACTTTAAAATCTGTTCTATAACTACTTGTTAAAATGTATTTTGAAATTTATTGCCTTTTTTGTATATATGTTCATTTCACAATTTAAAAACGTTAGGGTGCACGGGTGGTTCAGTGGTAAAGTGCTCGCCTTTCATGAGGGAGACCCAGATTTGATTCCCAGACCATGCACTCCCCCCCCCCAAAAAAGTTGAAAAATTAATTTAAAAATTAGTGGTAGAAATAGATATGAATCTAGATAACTTGATTTTGTGGAAAGTCTGCTTTTTTATTATGGTTTTAATATTTTGCTGCATTATATATGACAGAAGATATCTAAAGGCAGGTACTAAAATTGAAAAGCTAATGAGGATTTTTTTCCTCCTACGCTTGATGTTAGCCAAAAGGCTGAGAAGTGAACTGCAGTTGATTTTTTTTTTTTTTTTTTAGCATAGGCAGGCTTCGGGAATCGAACCCAGGTCTCTGGCATGGCAGGCAAGAATTCTGCCACTGAGCCACCATTGCATTGCCCTTTTTTCTCCTTCTTAAAAAAAGTGTATTCTTTTATTCTTTGGATATTAGGAGTAGGTTTATCTTGTAACTTCATTAATTTTTGACAGGCTTGTTTTTGCTGTTTGTTTTGCCCATAAAATTTAGACGTATGGGTTCCTTTTCAACAGATTTTAATACAAATTCAAAATTAAAATTCATACAGATTGGTATATAGCTAAGTGATTTGTATATTTGTTAGCTGTTTACCTTTTTCAGAACTTTTTTCAGAGATAGTAGAGGGAGTTAAAGAGAAGAAAAATAATGTAGAATCCCCAAATTTAAAATTTTAACCCAGATTACCTAGCTATCTGTGCTAATAAATTTCAATTAAATGTTTTGTAGATCCAATGATATATAAAGCCCTATGCTATAGGATAGTTAAAAGTGAACAGCCTTTGTCTCTGTAACCTAGAAATAGGACACGTAGTGCTGTGTTGTAGTGTATAGCTAAGATAACACCTTCAGGAAGTTTAGAGCTGGAGCTTTAAACATCCTACTAGTCCTCTAACAACTTTTTCTAAATTAACGTTTATCTAAAGTTCTTTTAATCAAAATTTAGCCAAAAGTACCTCTTGGGAAGAGTGAATTAGGCATATTTACAGTATCTAGTAAAAACAATTAAATTTATCTTATTGACTATATTTTCTTTTACTTTTAAGACCTGCCTCATTTCAGTATTATTAGATTTAGTGATACCATATTTATACTATTTAACTTCTTAAGTTTAGCTATATGGGCCTTCAGAGGTTCTGTACTTTTTTCTTTGTTCAGTTTATTCATTTAGCAAATTCTTACTGAATGCCTACTAAGTTAAGCACTATGCTAGGCACTAGAGATATAATGGTGAGCAAAAATAGTCTTGATTTTGTTGTAGTTTAAATAATACCTTCTTTGACCCTTCATCTTTATAAGTTAGTGTCTTAAATTGTTGTACTTGTTCTCATACAGTTGTCACTATGTCCTCTATTTCTGTTGTCTCTGAAGTGTTCTAGTCTTCTTAATTTTCATTTGAGTAAGAATTGAACTCTTAAATCTCGTATGTACTATTCAGCTTTCATTGTCCATTGTCCATGTTAAATACAGATACAATATCCATTGCTTGTTTTGTTCAGAAATAGAAAGCTTCCTATCTTGCTTTTTGAACACATTCTCACATCATTTGTGATCACTGTTAATGGAATGATTCAGATAAAAGTAAATGGAATGATTCAGATAAAAGTAATATAAAACAATGTTACCTTGCCCTCACTATTTAGGCTTTTAGTTTTATACTATATCTTTTTAGTTCACGGTTGAGTTATCTGTGCAGTCTTCCTCTTAGCTTCTCAGTTTTATTTTATAAACAACAGTGATTTTCTTGGATAAACTTTGGTCTAATATATACATTTGCATTTTTTTTTAATTTAAAATAACCTGCTAGATTGCCTACCTAGAAAACTCAAGAGAACCAGCCAAAACACTACTTGAACTATAAAAGATTTTTATGCAGTAAGATGGCATCTTTCTAGATCAACATTTTAAAAATCCATAGTTTTCTCTTATTAATAATAACCGTTAGAAAATGTGTATAAAAGTGATCAAAAAAAAAAGTGATCCAAGGGTGCACGGGTGGTTCAGTGGTAGAATTCTTGCCTTCCATGCAGGAGACCCAGCCAGGTTCTATTCCCAGAACATGCACGCCCCCCAAAAAAAATTAAATAAATATGATTCAGTTCACAATAGCAGCCATAATTGTAAGGCACTTAGGAATAATTTGAAAGGTGTTCTTTAAACTTAACTCGGCGGAGGGGGAGTGCAGTTGCACTTTTTCAGTTTTTAACTCTATATTTCTATATTATTTGAATGTTTGCAATGAGTAATATATGTGTTTGTTTATAAATATATGTATATAAATAAATATATGTAATATTTACATATATTTTGAAATGGTTCTCTAACCTCTGCTTTTGTTGTTCAGGGAGCCCAAGAACGGATAGATAGCTTGCGTCGAAGTGGCGTTATCCGTGAAAAGCAGACTGCTGTGTCAGTAGAAAACTTCATTGCAGAATTGCTACCTGACAAGTAAGAGGCTTAATAAAGTTTCTCTCAGAAGCAAAAAATAATTGAGTCTATGGGTTTATACTGAAGATAAAGCAAGAAGTGTATTCATAATTTTCATTATATCTAACTGAGAGAGTTGTCATAACAAAATATCAAATATTTATTAGTATACCAAATAAAATAAGTAGCATTGTTTAGTGTTTAATTTGAAACACAATTTTAGAATATGAATACTAAGGACGTTAAAAAGTGCCATTTTACTGTTCAGCGGAGTTACTTATGTTACCCTATATTTTACTTTTGTTTATTTGAATCTGTAAATAGAAGTCTCTTAATCTATTTTGTATTTCATTTCACTTTATTAGAGCTACATATTTTTTAAAAATGAGACATTGAATGTTTTCTTGCTCCATATTAATATTTATGATTTCAGAGCATCTCACTTTTTTGTGATTTTATGATTTTGAGTAGCTAAAGTGCCAGTCATATTTCAGTTGACTTCACTTAAGTAAAGTTTTAAATGTATTACTTTTTTAAAATAACTTGTAGTTTTCTTTAAATGGAAAAAAGGTTCCACGATTTCATGAAGAAGCTGTTTTCAAAGACTAACTCTAGACAGTTCAGAAAATGTGATAAGGAAGGCTTATCAGTAATGAGAAGAATATATTTGTTGCTTTTTTCTGAGTTTATTTTTTTAATTTGCTAATAGTTAGCTACATAGTAATGATAGATTTGGTAATACCATATTTTAGCAAATGATGTTTAAAAAATTCCCATATTTTAGCAAATGACATTTAAAAATGATAAACTAGCTGCATATTTGTATGAATGTAAATGTATCTGTTGCATACATAAATACCCCATCTTGGCAAGAGAGAGAATTTTTCATAATACATAATTTTAAATTTATGTCTTTATCTTTGTTATTTCTGGCTCTCTTTTCCTACTTGGAATTAAGACAAAATGGTAATTTTAATCTGTTGTTTTTATGGATTGTCTCCTTGCAAATTGATGAGAAAAAAAGTTACCTTTTTGAAATCTGATACTTTACCTGAATAATAATGCCTAATTTTTCATTTTGCTTATTTACCCTTATTTAGTATATGATTAATTTGAAACACAAACGTTTCATTACAGATGGTTTGACATTGGTTGTTTGATAGTTGAAGATCCTGTCCATAGCATTCATCTAGAAACATTTACACAAGCCACACCAGTGCCTTTGGAATTTGTACAACAGGTTGGTTTTCTCCTTTTCTTCTTTATGTACCCAGAGAAACTTGCCAATATTCTTTTCAAAATAGAAATTAGTTCTAGATTTGTTGTCTAAACTTTGATAGGTCCTTCATTTTCCTTCAGTCTTTTCTCTTTGCTTTTCAACATCTTTCTTCTCCCATATTGTTTTAGTAGCTCCTTTTGTTTTCCAGCATCTTTGGATAGGTTATACATTACATGGTTATTTATTTTCCTTATTTTTTCCTTTGTTTTTTCCGATTATGTTCCCTGCTCAAGATCAGAAAAAGATTTACCTCGTCTACTTGCTTTATGCCCATCTTTCATTTATTTTCCTGTCTCACATTTTCTATCCACTGCTTACTTCCATTTCCTTTTTCTTTGACTTGGTTTTTCTCTGGTTTGTTCTTTAGTAACAAGTCAGTATTAGATGCCTTAGGTGATAAGCACGTTTGTTGATTGAAAAATGGAACAAAGTATTTATATGTTAGCACAATATTCAGGAGAATGTAAGCATACATGTACAATGATTTTGATTATAAATTTTTACATAAGTATCTCTAATCACTTCTTGAACAAAATGGAATATAAGTATATATTTATATCGAATTCTCTGTGCTCAAGGTATTCTCTTGACTTATCCTTTAAAGTTTCATTGTGTTTGTACTTTTGTATGTGGATAAATATTAGTTTTTAAATTACCTCTTAAGATTGTTTGGGACTAATAGGCATTTGAGAATCTGGTAAAGCTAATGGGTTCTCTCCCAAGAAGAATATGTTAAATTCTTACATACAGGTTTGGCCTTTGTGTTGTGTTCACAGAATCCTTGAGAGCCTCCTGTGGCCCTCTTAGGGGTTTGTAGTTTAGAAAGGGGTCTAAGAATTGATGCTTGGAATTTTGAAATTTTATTGAATCTTTCATTTATACCATAGTTTTACCATGATTTCAGAGGTTCAAGAAAACATTTTATAGACGTTAAACATACCCCAGTATGAAGAGGATTAAAAGATTGTTAGTAGATACTATGCCTATTGATATTGGTGTAAATTAGAACAATTAGATGAGAGGATTGATTTTCTAAGAAAATGTAAATTGCTGTAGTTGATTCAAGAATAAGTATTAAGTTGAAATATATGGATTTGTCATCTTTGAAGACCACAACAGTCAAGGATTGGCAATTTCTTTGATTCAATCTAATCACATTACCCAAATGAAATGTTGTAATAGAAGAAATTTGTCTAACTCAAAACAAAATCACTGATTCCTAATGGTTTTTAAAGTGGGTTCCACCAAACATTCAAGGGACAGATTATTTTCATGTTTTGTTGTCTCAAAAATAGAGATGGAATGTTTTCTCACTCATTCTCTGAGACTGCCCTGTTTCTTAAACACATGGTAACACCAAAGAAAATTTTACTCTAATATTACTTAGGAACTAAATGTCAAAATTATCGATAAAATTAATAAATAAGATTCAGAAATGTGTTAAAGAAACAGTGTATCCTAACCAAGGATGATTTGTTCCAGGAATGTACAATAGCCAACCAAAATATAATTTAATATGTGATCATATTAAAGGAGAAAAAGGATTTTAATAGATGCTGAAAGGTATTTGCTAAATATAACAACCAAACTGATAACTCCTAGCTAATCAGGAATGGAAGGGTATGTGTGTACTGAAAATCAAAGCAAACATTAAACTTAGTGGTAAAATATTAGAAACCTTTTAATTAAGGATGATCCTAACCCTGCCACTGTTTAACATTGCTCTAGAATGTTGGTCAGCAAACTACTTCCCTCAGCCACATCCAGCCTGCTGCCTATTTTTTTTTTTTAAATAAGTTTTATTGTGCTATATAAATGGGCCAGATATGGCCCCTGGATATTGGCCCTTATGTTGTTTACTTCACAACAGGCTCAAGGCCCACAACCACCAAACTAAAATTTTTGCATATTCAATAGCTTTAAATATAGCCTAAATAAGAGTATTTTTAGTTAGAGCCTGCCTACTTTGCATACCCTGCTAAATTACACCTGGCATTTACTAGTCCCAGATAAATTAAGCCCTGTGGCTATAAAAGACCTCAGACCACTGCTGCTCTTTGGAGCTCTCTGCCTGGGAGACTCTCACTTTGCTGCTGAGTGATAACACCTAGATGTGTAGGTGTTATCACTGCATATCTCTCCCACCTCGCTCCAATTCTGCTTGCTCCCAGGAGTTCCCTTGTTCTAGTCTCTCCTTCTGAGTATGACCTCCTGCCATTACCTCTAGATTGACTGCCAGGAGGGGACCCTTTAATGCAAACTTCTGCAACAGCCAAATAAAGCTTCCCCAAATCTTCTAATTCAATACATATTGGAACATACCAGTGCCTGTTTATTTACGTATTGTCTGTGGTTGCTTTCACATTCAATGGCAAAGCTGAATAATTGGCAATAGAGACTGAGCTGCCATGTGTAAAATATTTATCTGGCCCTTTTCAAAAAACATTTGCCAGTCTCTGCACTAGATGTTCTACCATTAAAATGATAATTTTTTTTTTTTTAGGAATAAATATTAGAAAGAAATAGTCATAATGGTCAAAGAACGAAGTTGACCTACTGTATATATTTATATTGAAAGATACCTTTGATATATCACTAAGCAAAAAAATAAAAACTGCATCTTGTATGATGCCATTAATTGAAGATGGGAGGTATATATAGGCTTTAAAATAAGACCTGGAAAGATACACAACAAACTGTTAATAGTGTTAGTTCTGGGGAGTGGTATTTAAAGGATGTTGTTTTTTTCTCTGCTTTTACTGTTATCTTTATTTTATTTTTGTCGTGAGGTTCAAAATCCAGAAGATAGAAAAAGTATATGCATCAAAATGTCTTCCTTCCATCCCAGCTATTCAGCTCCCCTCCTAGAGTCAGCCAATGATGGTTATTTCTTTTTTTTAATCCTTAGATGTTTTATGTCTGCTTCTTTATTAAATTGGAATTTTTTATTTAAGGGAATAGAAATCCTCTCCTCAGGGGATTATGATTATTGTCAGTATGTTAATTCTATCAGTGAAAATCTGGGGAAGTGTTCACACAATTTGTGGTGGTTAAATTTAAGTATACATGACTTCTCCCCACATCCCCCACCCTCGCCCTTCCCTTAATTAAATAATTTAAATTTCAGCTAGTCTGGGTTTTTGCTGATAATGTTAAACATCTTGCTACTCAAAAGACTGATCTTTGTTGTAGAGTCATTTTAAGGATCCCTTGAAAACTTGTTAAAAATGCAGAATCTCAAGCCCCAACCCAGAGCTATTAAATTAGAATCTGCATTTTTAACAAGACAGGTAATTCATATGTATATCAGACTTTAAGAGCCACTGTTCTTCTAGCTTCCTTCTGGATCTTCATGGCTTCTCTGTTGTTTCTCTTCTTGGAAATACAGTGGAATACTGATAATGCAGTGTACATTTGGAAGATAATACTTAGGACGATGGTTCCCAAATGCTGGATTACTTCATCAGGCTTATTTGGGGAATGATTTTATAAATATTGTACTGTTTTTCTTGGACCCCGCTATGGAGTTTCCAATTCAGTAGTCTTAAATGGGACATGAGAACCTGTAGTTTTATGAAAGCTCTTCTGGTGATTGTCGGTACTCAGATTTGGAGATTACTGAACAACAGAATGAACTTAATATGGATATGTGAAAAAAGTGGTATATACCATATTATTTTGATTCTTTTATAGTCTCGTAACTTCATATTGTGGCAACATAGCTGTGTGTCTTATAATCTATATTAAAAGTAACCTGAGGAACTTTGAAATATCTCTTAGTAAAACAGCTTGTTCTAGTGATATTTTTAATGTACTGTAAATAATATATCTATATCATTTTTCTGTAGGCTCAAAGTCTTACTCCCCAGGACTATAACCTAGGATGGTCAGGCCTTTTGGTAACAGTGGGCGAAGTCCTGGAAAAGAGTTTGTTCAATGTCAGCCGGACTGATTGGCACATGGCCTTCACTGGCATGTCTCGTCGACAGATGATCTACAGTGCAGCCAAAGCAGTAGCAGGCATGTATAAACAGCGCCTCCCACCCAGAACCGTGTGAGAGAAGACTTCTCTAGGATACTGAGACTTTTCCTCTCTTTTTAGCTTGTCGTTAAAAAGAGATTATACCTTCTTTAACTGAATACCTTCAATGAATCCTGCCGTTTTTATAATTTTCCTGAGTCTGTTTTCCTTTTTCTAAAAAGGCCTGGTATCATTGAAGTAGATGAAAAATCCTTTTTATGATCATATTATTTCACATACCATAGTTCTCAAACCATATATATAAATATATTTATAGTACAATTTGATATATCACATTTATAAGGTGGAAGTTAATCTGCATTTAACTTAATGATATAGAATTGATTATTTTGCTTTTTGAACAAGACATGGTTAATTAAAAAAATGTTTACTGAATATTCTTTAAAAGCACTGTTTCTTTTAATTCATGATCAATCTCTGTAGCCTTTAAAGCTCAACAGTTTACCTTAACAGAATTACTCATAGGGAGATGGTGCAGATTTCTATGCATATTTTAAACAACATGGGCCAAAGTATCTGAATTGATCATTTTCTTTTTTGTCCTCATATATACTTATAGTCTGAAAGTTTCAACTTTTTAAAAAACTTTGGCATTTTGTAGATTTCTGTGAACATTTTGTTTGTTCATTTCTGTGTTACAACTAAGTGGCAAATGATTAATGAGTATACTAAACTGGAATTATTTGTGTTATTTTGTATAATATTATTCAGTACTTAGAAGTATAAACTTTGACCACAGCCATTGTTTTTGCTTCCACTCATATTCTCCAGACTATAATAGGGACATTTTTGAGAGTAATTATTTTGTTGTTGTTTATGGAATTAAATGCCTCTTATTTTAAATAAGGTTCCTTCTTATTTAGTTTGCCTTGAATACTACTTTTCTAACTTTGTGCCATTCTGACTTTACTTTTTATGGAAGTTTTCAAAGAAACTATTTTATGTTTGATCTCATTTATTTAGTCCATTATGTTTAGTGAAAGCTTTTTCCCTCCAAATAATATATTTTACCACTTTTTGATTTACATAAATCAAAATTGTGTGTTTTTTTCTTATACTTTTGAACTCTATATATGCAAGTTCAAATAAATCTTGAGGATAGTTTCTTGTATAAATGTAATTTAATTTTATTTCTTCTGTATAGATCTTAAGATGTAAAAGAGTTAGCACAATCCCTTGTATTTTCAAAAGGTGTTGACGCTTCTTATCCTACATTTAAGGTTTGCTTTGTATAGAAAATATTATTTCATGTAATTATTTGATTTCTGCTCTTTTTATCTGAGGATGAGAAGAATAAGTATTAATTTTGCAGCTATGATATATGTTAATTTCCAAACACTACATAATGATTGTTCAGACAGTTTAAGTCCTCTGTATCATTGAAAGTAATGGGGAACAGAAAAGAGCTGCCGTCAGCTGTTATGCCTTTTGTCCAGGGGTAATAGGAGCAGAGCGTTTTCCCCTTTGTATTGGTGTTTATGGAACATTTCATCCGTGTTTTCATCTTTCTCTACCACATACATCTAACCATTATTTTGGGCATGGGCATGCTCTGTGAATCGAGCCTGGGTCTCCAGCTCAGCAGGGGAGAATTCTTTGCCATGAGCCACCGTTGCTCCGCCTAACCTTTGTTTTTAAAAGTTGTAACTTAAACACTGAAATCACCCATGAAAGTAAATTAAAAGCTACCCTTTTCTTACAGTGCTTCCTGTGGCATTGGCCTGATGGTAAACACAGTAAAGTCTTTCTTTAGGGACTGAAGAAAAGTATGGCAGTACTTAAAATACTTCTGCTGCTTTCCCCCAAATTAGAAGAAATTTTTTCCAGATCCTAGAAATAGGAGTTTTTATTTTCTTTTTATTTCACCAAGTCTCAAGCATGTTATCTGATGTTTTTGAATGTTGTTTTAATAGAATCGCCAGCATTGATATCCAGATAAATACTGATTTTCCCAGTAAACAGCAGTGGCAGGATTATTCGTGGCTTGGTTAAAGCCACATACATAATCTTCCTGCACCTGGTAACCTGACAAGCCTTCACCCTTTGGAACAATATGAGTGGGTGAGGAGGCTTGTAGAAGGGCAGATGGACGAGAGAAATCCCTGATCTAGTTCTCGCCTTTCTGATTCTTTTCTTGGCCCAGACTTATCTTCAAAAGTCATCAGAGCATGATTGATTCTACATGCTCAGCTTTCCCAACCTTTTGTTTTACTTTTCATCCTTAGATTTCCCTTTTGTACGTGAGACTAAGCATATAAAGGGCAGGAACGGTGACTCGTTATCTGTAACAGCAGCTGTAGCTGGGCATCTTCTGGGGAGGGGATTCACCCGCATAGGATGTGCTGACCTCTCCGCGCATCTCGTTCCCCTTTACCAGTCCTCCAGCCTTTCCTGTTTTTCTCTCGCACCTCTTTCCTTATAACTCCCAGACGCTAGCATTTTCAGGGGTTGGGAGGCGATTCCTATTTCCTTTTTCCTCTCCCTTTATCACAGCTGTTTACCACTGTTGTTTTCCTCATTTTTTGCAATAGTTTTTTCCCTGAGGAGCTCTAGGAACTACTTATTTTATAAGGTTGCACACCTTTTTTGGTTTACTTACGTAATGTGCAGAAGGATAGGAAGAACGTTGAAAGAGTACTGTAACAGCACTCTCAGTTGACGAAAGGGGTCAGATTATTCAGTTCAAGACCCTCTGATTCCATTTTGAGGGAGGCTGGGCTTAGAGCTGTTCCGTAGACTTCTGGAGTTGGAAAAGCTTTAGGCAGTGCTAGTAAAAATTTTCCTTCTGAGCTTCATGTTATTCTTGCTTTCCTGTTCTTTGTTCCTTTTTCTCTGGAGCATTACTGAGGTAGAAAATTGATATGGGACAAATAGACAAAGATAGCATAATACTAAGTATAAATCTATAAGGGTACAGAGGAAGTGTATTATGTAAATCTATTCAAAATTATGCAAATTAAAATATACTCAGGGTTCAACCAAATCGCTTAAATATGTTGTTAAATTCATTCTGTTCCTTGCCTAGAAAATATTTAAATAGAAATTTGTGTTCTGTGAATCCAAACTGATAATATTTTATGTTCCAGAAGATACTGGGTTATATATAAATTATTAAGAGACTTGGGTTTTTGTTCTTAGACTATTTGATTTTTAACATATTATACAGGATGATGTATTGGATACAACCAATTTTGTAAGTATGTAAATATGTCATAAATAAATAATACTTTGACTTGTTTCCCAAAGGTGTGTAGTGATTTTTTAAATGCTAATTCATATTAATTTTCTATTATAAGGACCCATATTCCTGTTTTGTCTGACCTGGGTATTGGCAGCCCAAAATTCATGTGCAAAAGCAATTTCAAAAGACTGTATTTCCATTAGAACTGTGACATTCAAATATACCAGAGTTGCTAACATCAAGGTCAAAGCAGTAGAGATATTTAAGAGAGAGGGGTTCTAAGGAGAACTCTTGAGTACTAGATTTAATTTACCCTTCACCTCCAGAAGTGTCTTAAAAATTTTTTTATTAACTGCATTAGCTGTTCTTAGCCTTCGACCCAACACAAGAGATTTTGGTTTGATTTTGGGGGCAGGGGGTAGTGGTAACACAAGACAACAGAATACAGATTTATATTTTGTTTTTACCAAAAGACAATAGTATTATTTCCAGTAGACTAGAAAAGCACCAGATCAGTGTCCAGGAAAGGCACTATTAAATTTATACTTTGTTTTAAAATTAACTCTAGAAGGAAAAATGTTTTGGCAATAGAAAGAAAATTGGCCAGGCAAAGAATGAGAGTTTATAACTGAAGAAAATTTTTAATTATTCTTAAAGTGAACTCATTTTATTTTAAAAATTCAAAGCAGTGAATCAGGTTTACATTGGAGTATCATTTTTAAGATACTCCGATGTAAATGTCGTTGGTGATATTAGGGAGGTATTTAGAAAAAATTATTTATTAACTCAATCTTCAAGGAAGGTGCTGACCATGTGCCTTTTAAATATTTTAAATATAATTTGTTATTAAAATATACATGGAGGATATGGAAAGAAGAATTAGCATTTATGTGGTAAGTGCCTATTGCTGGTTAGGCCCTGGGATAGGCTCTTAAACTTGCTTTAAATTGTTAAATCCTTAGAATAACCGTATTTTATTACTCCCATTTTTATAAATGAAGTAACTGAATGTTAGACTGAGTACTTGCCCAAGACTGTCATAAGAAATGAGTCTGGTAGAATTCAGATGTAGAAATGTGTAGTTTGGTAAACCATTCCCTTCCACAACATGCTGAATATACGCTTTAGGAAGGTACGAGTATATAATTTTTACTATAAATATTTATTGAATGAAACAATGCAAATAATGGCATGAAGACTTTGCTCTAGTAAAGTTTTAATTTTATACCACTATATTGAAGGAAAACTATTTTTATCCTTTATTTTTTCATTTTAGTTTGAAAGGGCTGTTTTGGGCTTTACTGCTGGTATGAAGAAAAATTTTGTACATACATATTTTGTGCTCCCAAATTTGAGAAACCATAAATCAGATTTACATTGGAGTATCATTTTTAAGATACTCCGATGTAAATGTTGTTGGCGATATTAGGAAGGTATTTAGAAAAAATTATTAACTCAATCTTCAAGGAAGGTGCTGACTATGTACCTTTTAAATATTTTTTAAATAATTTATTAAAATATGCATACAGGGTGGCTGCTGTGGCTCAGCAGGCAGAGCTCCGACCTGCTGTGCTGGAGGTCTGGAGTTCGATCCCTGGTGCCTCCTGCCCATATGCAAATTTTAAAAAATAAATAAATAAAAATAAAATAAAATATGCATACAGTAAAGTACACAAATCATGAATGATTGATGAAGTATTACAAAGTGCATTCACTCGTGTGACCAATGCACTGGTCAAAAAATACACTGTACCTCATACCACCCCTTACACCTCCTCTAAATCAGAAACCTTGATTTTCCCCTCAAAAGTAACCGCTAGCTTCAATTCTGACTCTGTAAACTAGTATTGTCTGTGGCTGAGTTTTATATAAATGGACTCATGAAATATGTATTCTTTTGTCCCTGATGTCTTTTGTTCAACGTTTTGTGTAAACTGTTCGTGCTGTATGAGCAGTATTTGTTCATTTGCCTTGCTGTTTAGTGTTCTATTTGAATATACCACGATTGATTCATCTTTTCTTCTATGGATGGGTGGTTGGATTATTTCCAGGTTTGGGCTTTAGTAAATAGTGCAGCTGTGGACATCTTGTACAGTTATTTTTGTAAACATGTAGCATTTCTGTTGAAAATACATCTAAGTGGAATTTCTGGGTCATAAAATGTACATATGTTCAACTTTAGTAGGTGTGGCTGAAAAGTTTTCCAAGTGATTGTACTATTTTATCCTCCCACTGTCAGTATATGTTTCTACTTGCTCCCCATCCTCGTCAATATGTGGTATTGCAAGTTTTTCTAATTTTTAACTTCATTTTCATCTTAATTTGCTTTTCCTTAATATTAACAATAAAAAAGTTGCACATTTTTTCACTTATTTGCTATTTGTATATCCTCCTCTGTGAGGATATTTTGTCTCCTGCCCATTTTTCCATTGAGTTTTCTCTAATTCTTTCTGATCTTTACAACTTCTTTAGGTACTCCAGATACAAGCCCTGTGTTGACTGTTGTTGCAGATGTATCCCACTTGTCTTTTCATTCCCTTAATGGTATCTTTTGATGAACAGAAATTTTAAATTGTAAGAAAATACATGGCATCACTCTCTTCCTTTATGGGTGGTGCTTTCTGTGTCCTGATTAAGACTATCTTTACTTACCCCAAGTTCTTGAAGACTTTGTGTTGGCCTCTAAGATTTTTTCAGTTGTTTTATCTTTCACATTTGAGATCCACAGTCCTCTCGGAATTATTTTGTATGTGTGCAAGTGTAGTAAAGTAGGATTAAGTTCAAAGTTCCCCCCTCCACCAAATTGACATCTAGTTGTTCTGGCACCATTTATTGAAAACTATTCTGTGTGTGCTTTCTTTTTTTCCTTTTTTTTTTTTTTTTTTTTTTTTTTTTTTTTTTTTTTTTTTTTTTTTTTTTTTTTTTTTTTTTTTTTTTTTTTTTTTTTTTTTTTTGAATTCTACATGTATGTGAAATCTCAGGAGATATTACTGATTTTGTTTATAGAGTCAACATTCATTTATATTTACCTAGGCAAATAGCTCTCCTTTGCTCTCTATTCCTTTCTGAGCTTCCAGTTCTGAGCTTCCTTCTGTGATCTTTACCATGAAGGAAACCCCTTTATAATTTCTCTTTAATTTTATATCTCCTGGTGGATAAACATTCTTTCCTGTTTTGTCTAAAAATGTCTTTATTTCACACTTAGTTTTTTGTTTGTTTTGCATGGGCAGGCACCTCATACTTAGTTTTGAGAGATACTTTTACTGGGTATAGAATTTTACATTGACATTTATTTTTGCTTTGAAGGTGAAACACCTTTTTTTCTCTGGCTGCTAAGATTTTCTCTTTGCCTTTGGATTTCAGCATTATTTCTATAATGTCACTAAAATGTGCCAAATTTTGTATCCCCTCTCAGAACTGTAATTGCATTTATGCTCAACATTTTCACTGTGCCCCATTTTTCTCTTCTCTATTTTCATCCTTTTGACTGTGAACTTCAGTCTGGGTTTTTTTTTTTCCAACTTACCTTCCACTATTCTCTCTTCCCCTGTGGCTATGCTGCTATTAAACTAATCCATTGAGTTCTGGAGGTTGTATTTTGCAGTTCCAAGACTTTATAAATTCTCTTTATAGTTTCCATTCTTTACTGAAATCTTCATTTTATTGTTTAATTCCTTGAAAATATTAATCATGGTTATTTCAAAGCCCATTTGATAACTCCATCTTCTTAATCTTCTGTAGGCCACTTTCCCTTTCTGTTTTCTTGGTTTCTGGTGAAAACTTGTCCTTTTAGTGAGATCCAGACATTGTATATGAAAAACTATTGCGGTAAAACTGATTTTATCTTCCTTCAGAGAGAGTATGTTTTGCTTCTAGGCTTGAGACACATCCACTTAATCTAATCATGGACTGAAATTGGTTGAGATGTTTTCAGTTCTTTTGAGGTTTGCTCCTACTCTTGGCACGTACCTGAAACCTGTGGCTGGCCCTGCGCTCTTAGTTTCCCTCTCCCTAATCCTGTCCGTCTCAAAAGCTCCACTCAGTTTCTTACCATCTCAGGCACTGTTTTTGTATTTCACAGTATTCTGGAGGGTAAAAGGCACCACCTTATCCATCTAGTTCTTCCTTCCCCCTGGACCCTCCCACACGCTCTCATCTCTGTGGTAGCTTTCTGATGGGTTTTCATATCATATTTTGTCCAGCTTCTCTGTTCTCAGTAGGAAGGTTGGTGCTAAAAACCTTGCTTGCTCTTGCTAGAAATGAAATACACCTTTTACTTATATGGTAGCTGCTGGGTTTCCAGCACACAGATGGAGAAACTAAAGGATTAAAGATTTGATACGACATTTCAAATACAAAGTTCTTTGAAGAAACCTTTTGAATTTCAAATCACTTGTTTTACAATATAATGTGTCAGAACAGGTGGAATTGTAAAGGAAGTGCTTGTATGCCGCCACATCACAACGCCACCGCCTGCACGTCTGCACACCTCTGAGGCTGCCACCTGTTAGGTGGGGGTAGTGCTGGGGGTCACAGGTGCTTGGATGATTGCAGTGGTGGGAACTTGCCCTCTGAAGCAGCCGCTCTTCAAAATGTGCGTTCAGTTTTCATAGCCATACATGGTGACTGCATGGACTAAAATCCACATACCTTTTATGCCTCTGTGTAATTCACACTATTAATTTAATGATGTTTAATTATTTATTATTAATTCAATAATGGCTACTAATAGCAGAATCGTCTCTATGTAGGGGGGCTTTACCACATGCATAGTTCCAAATTCTTAATTTTATCCCTTCAAAATAGGTGATGACAATTTTTTTACACATTAAAAAAAAGGTTCTACCAGTAAAATAGAAGCCTGTTGCGTGCCAGCATCGTCATGTGCACCACTGCCACCTAGTGCCTGGCACAAACAGTAATCTAATAAAACATTGTTGAGCAAAGGAACTCAAGTCTGACCCTACAGGCTGTATTCTTTCTGAACCATGCAGAATGATTGTTTAATGAATATTTTGTTTTCTTTTAAACAAAAAGCCTTTTTAAAAATACCGAATTCAAGTCTGACTTAAAGGACTGTTCATTTATTTACGTAGTGATGAAGACGGGGTTAAATTGAGCTAAAGGAGACTGCAGCAGCATCGTTGAACTCCCGAATAGGAATTAATAGTGGATGGGAGAGCTCAAGGTTAGAAGCCCTGGATTTGAAACTTGTGCTCACACTATGTCGTAGAGACAGTTTAAGCAAAAATTTCATCTGTTTGAGCTGAGCCTCAGTTTCTTCATCAGTAAAATAAAGGTAGTAATAATGATGGTACAAGGCTGTTCTGAAAAATTAATGAAACAATAAATGCACTCAGTTCCCGTGAGCGTATCTGTTCACACCACATGTACTTCTGATGTTTAAAAATAGGGATTTTTCATGAAATGTAGCCTTTAAATGCAAGCCAACTACCGGTTCCTATACTGGAGAATTAACTGTTGGATTTACCATGAATCGGTTCCCAGTATGGGGCCTTCTTACGGGACTTCTCGTGGGTAGTTTTAACCATGTTTGTTTGGGGTGTTGAGACAGGATACCACACATACATCAAGAACATAAAAAGATTCATGACCTACCTAAGTGATTCTGGGAACGGCAGGGCAAGCTTCAAGCTGGTCTGAAATGGCGTAAGAGAGCAAAGAAAGGAGACCGGCCTGGCCTTTTACTATGGCTGGGGGTGGGGGTGGGGGGGTCCAGTGAAGTTTGCCCACAGTTAGGGGCGTGGATATTTGAATCTCCCACCAGAGCCAACCAAGGTAGATCCCAGGCTTCCTTATCAGCTTTGTCCAGATGTGAGGTGCAAAGGGAAGGTGAAGCCCTAAAGCCTCAATGCAGTTAAGCATCATAAAATGAGCTCCGACTCTACATCTTGCTTTCTGAAAAACTGTGCACTAGACATATAGACATATTAGATAGAACTTAGGGGAAAAGATAGTGTTAGGGCAGAACATTTAAAACCTATGCACCTTTGAAGCCAGTAACAACCTCAATTGAAAATATTAGCACAACGTTAAAAACATGTTGTGTTCTTAAATAAATACAATAAAAACTTTGTTCTAATGAAAAAAAAGATGACTGTAACTTGATAGAAATGGAGAGCAATAATAAAGAATTGAGGATGCTGAGTTGAAAAAGAACAAAATGCAAAATCAACGGGGAGAACTGGGCAATGAGCTCTTCCAAGACAAAGCAGGGTCCCATCTTAGAAAACTAGGTTTAGGCGCACTATTCACCCATTTACCAATTTTGTATAAGTTGTTACAGAAAATTGGGTTGTAACAGGACAGACTGAATCATATTTGCCTTCCTCATTATCTTTAGAAACTAATTACCACTGTATACATAAAAACACTTTTTACACTATCATGGGGCCAAGTCAATTATGTGCAGGGGCCAGATAAGCCAAAGAAGCAAGTGACATGGAAAGGTTGGAGACAGCTACACGGGAGAAGATATAACCCATCTAACGAGGACAGATGCTCATTGTTGCCAAATGGGATGGGTTTGGTTGGCCAGTTATCTGAATTTTTTCAATAGAATCCAGATGTCTGGGTTTTTATATTAAATTGCCCAATTCTCAAAAGCCCAACCTAAAGTAATATGACAGAGTTGGGATGTAGCCTTTGGGCCCCCAGTTTGTGACTTGTTAGAATGTAACACCCTGTACAAATCTATGTCTATTCCCCAGAGCCCTTTAAAATCAGAAGAGTTCTATGGTGGTTGGATCTGTTGTGGCCTCAAGGTGTGGGTTTGTATCAACTGAATTCCAGATCTGGTCCAATGCTAAGAAATGTGCATTGTAGATATTGAGATAAGAGTTAGATTCAGTTGTCTGTCACTTACATTGCTCTGTTTTTCCCCTTTTAGTTTCCATTTTGTCATTGGGCTGCTTCATCCATGCTGTCCCCAGTGATGTAAAGATGAGTTTCTTTTTGCCTTTGCAGAGTTGGGTATATGCAGGATAAATCCTGCCACTTCGTGAAAAATTAGGACCTAACCCAATAGCCTAAAACTCTTCCTCTAACCTGTCCCTTTTTCACACTTCATTTAACACTAAAACAATTGGTAGAAAAAAGTTCAAGTGTATCAAAGACACCTGGCTAATTGAATTCTTACGTCTCCTCTATAATGTTAAAAACTGAAATAATTTTGAAGTTAAAGCACCACTTAACAGGACTTGCTATGGAAAGAACACTCACGAGGAGTAAAACTTAGTACCACATTTTTAGATTTGCTTAGTAGCTTGTTGACAAGCTGGGTCTTTTCCCTCTGTTTCCTTTGCCTGTGTTAAATGCTCTAAAAGGGTGTAGGCAAGTATTTTTGTCAGCAGGAACTTGTCAACTAATGTCTTACAGGACCCCCTGTGCCTTGCTTCAGCCTCAAGACAGTGATAGTCACTCGGGTTGCTTTGTGAGTCTGATGCATGAAAGCAAGACAGCAGATTAGGGGAAGCTGGAATCCATCTGTCTCTCTCAGAGCAGCTCATTTTGGGCATATGAAATATCTGTTGCCAACAGGAGTTTGAGAGAAGATGACGAAGTGGTGGCTTGCTTATACATTTTTATTATTTTTTCAGCTAACTTGGCCCCTTGTAGCTATGCTGGAGGTGAGGGCTGTAAGGGTGGGGAAATAATTACGTGGCCTAGTCATAAAACACATTTTTCCCTGGCTTCTTAGTGTGAAACTAAGGGATAGTAGACAAACATTTCCATTGAGTCATAATTTCCCCTGAAATGAGCTTCCATTAGTTTTAAAAAAAAAAATCAATCTATGCCAAATGCAAGTGGAAATGTGCCCAGAATCATGGTGGAAATTATAGTTACATTCAGCATGTGATCAGAGAGAATTAACTGGGTTTTCTGAGTTTCCACTGTTGCTTCAGGAAGATCAAGTCTACCTTATCTTATACATATATATATATATCTCATGTATCAGATGAACAGCTAGATGTATAAAACTACATCCAAAGAGCACCTACTATGTGCCAGGCACTACTAGGCAATTAACATACATCACCTTATTAAATCTTCACTTTGCTTAGAGGCTGCTATTATCTCCATTTTGCAAGTGAAAACACTGAGGCTCAGAAAGGTTAATTACTTGCTTAAGAGCATATAGCTAGTAAAAGGTGCTCATGAAAACTCAAACTCTCTCCTGTCAGACGCCGAATGCTCTTTCCACCATGCCTCCAAAATGCATTTTGATGGGTGAGATTTATATCACACGTGAATACACTAGCACATATATAAACACACATGCATGAGCACATATATGCATGCATATGCATATTGTGTGTAGGCTACCATCTGCCAGGCATGTGCTCAACTCTGGGGCATAGGAGAACAAGAAAAAGCCTGGAGGTTTGCTCTGGCGGACAGCAAAGTAGAGACAAATGCATAAGCAATAATAGCAAGACTCCTGTAGCAAGCTCTACTGAGGAAGTTAATGGTGTGGGACCAGGTGACAGCCTGTAGGATGCTGGAGGATGCTTGCTAGAGGAGAGGACAATTGAAAGTGACCAGAGGCCTCCAATGTCCCACATCGAGGACAAAGTCTGGGTGAGCGCAGGAAGATAAGGGGGTGTGTGTGTTTAGCAAAGGACAGTGCATTCTGTGGTTGGAGAAATGGGAGAAGAATCTGAAGAAGTGGGCTGGGGTCATTTCATGTTATAATTGTACTTTTTCTTAAGGTTGGTAAGACAATTTAAAAGATGTTTTGCTTTGTTTTTCTTTAAGAAAAATAGCTAGTAGCCATGTAAAAGATAAGTTGGCAAGGGAGAGGGATTCCAACTTGGAAGATATGAAAACAGTCCCAGTGGGAAACGATCAAGTTCAGGTTCGAGGCAGTGGTTTTCAGGACAGACGGTGAAGCCGCACAGCCTGGTGCTGCTGCCAGCTCAGAGAGGAGGAATTGAGGATGACACAGAGCTCTCTGCCCTGGAGACTAAATGGGTTCCAGTAACAGACATTCTACTGCAAGCAGAAGAGCAGTTTTTTGTTTGTTTGATTGTTTGTTTGTTTATTCCCCCCAGGGGAGCGCACCATTCCTGGAAGTACTGCAATACCAGGTCGATGCGTGGAGTGGACGGAGCAAGCTCCGATTCCATCTCCCTGCTCCAAAAATCCATTTAATATATTGTCCTTGGATAGAGGACATATCAGATATTAAACTGATAAGAACAGATACCACACTTGATCTTAGCCAAAAGGCCGAGAAGCAATAGAAGAGCAGTTTTGATGGAAGAAAGGCTTTGAGCTGCAAATACCTACGTAAGCTGCTTGGGCAGGTATCTCGGTGTCTCGTTGGTCTGCATGGGTCTCAGTACGCAGTGGCCCATACTCTGGGGGGTGGGTTTTGACACTGTCCGGGAACTGTCTCCTTACCCTTTGGCCTCCCAGAGCCTAGAGGAACTGTGTGATTTTTGGAGTATATCTGAATTGCCTGAAGCAGCCTTGAACTTGCAGCTCCCACCAAAGGCAGGTTCCTAGAAATATCAGACAGAAAAAGCGTCCTTCGTCAGCTGTGAAAGGAAGTGAAACCTCAGAGGTATTTAAGAACCCTTATCTTGCTGGGATTTGCCTTCTAAATTGCAAAGGGGCTCCAGAACATCTTCTTACCCTCCCCCAACCCCACTTCTTCCCTTCTCTCTTCCTTTCTGGTAAATTTGGGGTCATATAAATTAAGCAGAATGGATTCTTTAGCTTTACTAAGACGATGCATGACTGAGGACGGTTTCCCTGTCACTAGAGGGCACCAGTTGCACATAAAATGCCTATGTGTCAAAGCCAACCAGGACTGCCCCCCCCACCCCCACCCTCAGCAACATCCTCCAAATACAGCAAACCCTCAAATGGAAATGGCTCACAATAAGGTGCTTCCTACTACCCCCGGCCTTGCTAAGTCCGTTTCTGCTACTGGATAAAAGGGGCATGCCAAAGACGCCATTACAGTGTTTTCAGGATTTCCTTTTAATTCAGAAATCCAAGAAATCAGAGACATGAAGAGCAACTACTTTTCACAAGACTACCTGCGATACCTGCCTTATCATCTTTGCCACCATTTCTCGCCCTCCCTGTGTGCAGGGTAAAGTGTAACACATTTTACACGGATTTTGCACATGGATTTTATTCCAGATCCTGCAACAAATGAAAATGGTTGGTACTGGCAGGCAGTCTCCTCTGGACAGCAAAACCTGAGATCAAATTCACCACTCATTGAGGAATGTAGGTATGTCTATAAAACCTACAAATTAACTTCTTCTATTGAAAGTGTAGAGGGGAAAGCTGCTGAGGCGCTTATGTAATAACCGGCATGACATTGCATAGAAACAGTGTCGTAAAGAAGCCACCAAAGGGCCCAGCTTCCCTGGCTCTTCCTTAGGGGCTGAACCCCTGTGCCACACCCGGCTTGAGTTTACACACGCGAAAGCAGGGTTCCACTCATCTGCGATGTTTTCCTTAATCCATAATATGGGTTTTGGCAAAAAAATAAAATAAAGTGACCTCTCTTCACCATGGAGCTATTTGATTCTCTTGAGTGCTGACAGGTAGTTGGTACCAAGTAGAGGGGTTTGGAGACCATGTGCACCCAGGGGTACCCAATGTCACATCAGGTGTCATCAGGCCCAGCTGAGAGGTCCCGCCGGGCAGGCTGTGCAGCGGGTGTGCTCGGCTTCCCCTCCGCCAGCGCTGTGGGATCGAGCTGTGTCAGGAAAGACCTTCTGTCACAGAGTTCTTTGAAATCTACACCCTAAAAAGAGATTAAACCAGCAGCCCCACGCGGAACTGTGCGAGGATGGACGAATGAGCTTAGTGATCCCAGGAGAAAGGAGTAAGTTCAAATCGAAGGTCAAAGAAGGATGAAGTGTAAGGTTTTCTTGCCAGGGAATCTGCATCTTCTCCAGGACCAATACACGTCTGGTGAAGGGTGGACTGGGGGGTGGGTTCCGGCTTGGGGCAGGGCTGGCCTTGTGACAGGGAAACAGTGAGATACATGGAGAGGCTGTGAAGTATTAGGCACTGGCTACGTATTTATATCATCTCAACAGTCTTATGGAGAAAAATCCTATTACTGTTTTATAGAGGAACAGACAGGCTATGCTAGATTTGAAGACACACAAAGTCATGCTGTTAATCATAAGAGGTTAACAGGGTAATATGTCCCAAGTGCGACTGTCATCTCTGACCCTGGCAACACTGCAAGGGGGACATACCAGACCCATCTGGTGAATTAGGGATCTGAGGTTGCATGGGTTCACCTCCCCTCTCAGCCAGCTAACCAGCTTTCGGGCATCCCTTGCCAAACCATGCCCCCAGCTTTGCTGCTGCTTTCTAGAAAAAGGGAAAATGCCTGATAAACTGATTCATAAAAATTGTGTTAAAAATCAGCATCTCCCAGAGGGTGTCTGGCAGAACAACAGCCCTGTACTTCTTTCTATTCATGCAAAGGTCCTGTGGTCAAACAAATTTAGGAAATTGAAAATGTTCTATTCTTCCTTTTAGAGCTGCCTGGCAAACCTGACCATATGAAAAGGCTCTGAGAAATTTGGATATACGGAAGTTACTTCCTTGATCAAGGACAATCTCTTTTATTTAGGAAAAACACCTCTTTCCTGGTGATGTGACTCTGTTCCTGTTTTCTCATCTGTAGAGTGTGTTAATAGGTGCGAAAGCCCTCCGAATAGTGTGTGGCGGGTGGTAGGTTCCATATAAGCTGAAACTGTTATTGTCACCATCATGCTGTCACCTGTACCTGAGACTCTAGCAAGCATGGTGCAGGAGGCTGGGGAGGTCGAACTCAAGGTTACGGGGCAGGTGGATGCTGAGGTTTCTTCACAGAGCAGCCTGTCATAGCCCCCTGAGCGCATGTGAAAAGGTTGGGTGAGGAAAAGCCATGGATTTAGAATCAAACAGACATAGCCCCATGCCCCGGCTCCTCTGTTTTATAGCTGTGTGACCTTAAGAAGTTGCTTAACCCTTCTGTGCCTCAGTTGCCCCCCATCTCGTTTTTGTGATGATTCAGGCAACAATTAGCTCAACAAGATGTTCTTATTGTCATGAGAGAGATGTTCTTATTGTCATGAGAGAAAGGTGATTGAATGGAAGGGTGTGAAGCATCCCCGAGAAAACCAACTTTCCCAAATGCATTTTGGAAGCCATTTTGGTTGAAAGAGAAAGCTTTTTTAATTTTTGAAATTGAACAAACAAACAAGAGTTTGTTTGATCAACAGAGCATTTGAAGGTTCAAATCTCAGTTCTCCTTGGGAGAAGGTATAACGATGCAATCAAGGAACTGTCTGGTAGAGAAAAATATATGGAGAACAAACAGTGAAAGAAAGCTCTGGAAAAGCCTTCTTCCCCTTTGGAATAGCAAGTCTGTGAAGCTGACATCCGATCCCATCTATTGGAAGGACACAGTTTGCCCCTGAAGCTGTGCAGGGGGCAGGGTGGGCGATGGACAAGTGAGGGCAGGGGTGTCAAGGTGAGACTGACTGCATGTAAGGGACATTGTCCATCCATCTCTCAAGACTCCACTATTTTCCCTTTACCTCTTTTGTGAATTCAACCTGTTTCCATGCATGTAATTGTCGCAATCCATAGATGTTGAGTCTGAAGGAATTATATATTCCTTTGGAAAAACACTGAGCAATTTCAGCCTTTTCCCCTCTTTTCCTTGGACAATTTTCCCTCCTCTCCTTCCCCACATTAGATGACACACAAAGGTTTGTAGACCTGAAGCCCGGAATCATCGATGGGTGAGGTTGGGGAAGGGACAGAGGGTGGTGGACACAGAGGACACATGAGACAGAGAAACTTCCTCTCTCCGGCAGCATGAAGTTTACCTTCTTCACAGACACAGATCAAGGACTCTAAAGAAAGACAGAAAGAGAACACGTAACTAGAGATACACGGATCAAGGACTCTAAAGAAAGAGAGAAAGAGAACACGTAACTAGAGATACCTTGCATGCAAAGTCACAGGATGAAAAAAGAACGCGCGTTTGTGTGTCCGTGTTTACATCAGTGTGTGTAAATTTGCACGTAACAAGACACAGAAGGTGGCAGCTCTGCAGATCTCACAGGCGGGGCAGCAGCTTATGTACTGTCGGGCATACTGCATCCCTCCGAGGACTCTGCATCTTAAAGCCCTGCGCGTAATAAATTGCCTTCATTATTTAAACGCTAAATCTCTGGTCCATCTGCGGTATTACAGGTTTTTCATATTATTATTCATATGGAGAAGACAGTCATATAAAACTCCCGTCACCGCATCTAACCCAAAGCAGGTACTCAATACCCGTGACTATCGCTCTCCTTCCCTTTCTTTAATGAAAATGTATGAAAAAACAAAGGCAGGTAGAAGGGTGAAGAAAAGGAGGAAGGAAGGAAAGGGAGGGAGGGACCTGGGTGGGAAGAAGAAGGAAACAAGTTAAAGGAGGGAAGGAAGAGAATCCCCCCTTCCCAAGAATTTAAGCAGCTAAGGGAGGGAAAAGCTTTCTTTGCCCATTTAAATATTGGTGGTGTTAGTGAACATTTCAGGAAATTTTCTTCGGAATACCCAATACAGTGGGTAAAAGCCAGTACTGTAGGAGAATTTTTCTTATTACATTTCATAGCCAATCAGTACATGACACAATCTGCCTTCCTGAAAGAGAGAAAACCGCCTAACAGACACGTCTGCTCTTATGCTTGTTTCTAATCTCCAGGTGATTGTTTTAAAAGAAAAAAAAAACAAACACAATTTTAGCAGCAGTTGTGAACTGCACCTTTACAAATGAGCCTTTCCAATCAGGTAGGATGGTCTTGCTGACTACGGATGGATTATAAGATTCTCGTGAAAGCCCAAAGGTATGAATAGATTTCTTTGTGTGCTCCACTACCAGCCCAGCCAAGCCAGCCTGGGTTTTGTTTTGGCATGTCTGTGAGAAGTCCATTGACAGGAAGGTTTTGATTTACAGTTCCACATCAATAGATGTGATTTCCTTTCCAGGAAAAGGGCACAATGGGCTAATGCGCTCTAATTTATATACATAAGCATTGTTGAAAGCTTGCATTATAGTTGGGGCTTGGTCTCTGAGAGTCTTTCAGCAGAACAAGCATTTCTCCCAAATGCTTACTGCAGTAAATCTGGGAAAAGTCAAGGCAAGGAGGTGGTAGGGGAATACAGAGAAACTTTTGGCGCAGAAACTAGATGTGTCATTGTAAAGATTTCGTAAATTTCACCTGCATCCAAATTTTGTTTTTCCGGACCTGGTTTTCCTTGTTTTAGATACTTGCTGCTTTTTGGGCATGGGGAGGTCTTTTGCCTGGAACCCCCGACTGCTACATATTTTTTCCACCAAGTGATTTGTTTTTAGTCAAATAATATTTCTATAATAAATAAGGTTGATTTGTCTGGTCGGCCTGGTGTCAGTTTTCCGTTTGTATAGATGGTTTCTTTTCATTTCATTGGCTTGAAGCAAAAGCCGTAACAGAGCCATCTCAAAAGCTCAATGTTTACAGGGGTTCCATAACAATTAGTTTTTGCTTACGAGAATTTTAGTAAGATTAGCAAAAAATTGGATAGAGAGTGCCAGTTTGATGGTGGTGCAAAGAAGGCTAAGGCTGCTTTCAGTTCCCAGGCAGTCTGGCTAGCTTTGCACAGAGAAAAATGATTGCATGGCTATGTGTGAGTCCCCAACCCTAGGGAAATGACTGTGCTGCTTAGATGGGGCATCAAAGACAAGATTCTTCACAGCATTTGCAGCCCTCTTCTGCACTTTTGTCCTTTGTCCTCTCAGAACCCAGAGACAAAGATGTCCTCTGTCTTTTGTCTGGTTGGTCTCTCTTTGTGGCGCTTTCTGCTCCCTTTCCGTCTCCTACAGTCCATTAACATTACTCCTGTTCCCAGCAGGTGATAAAGGAAACATATTTCAAGTCGTGAAAACAAGTGTCCGAGAAGGATCGTCCCATCAGGTTAGAACAAATGGAAAAGCCAATCCTCCTGGCACTCTATCCGGATGTGGAGCGGAGGAGAGAAGAAATCAGGGCAAGGCAGGGCAGCAGGTCCAGCAGGCAGGGTGGCTCGGGCCCCCTGTTCTAGGTGCAGCAGGGCTTCCAGGGCAGCTGCTCCTCCACTATTTGGACAGCTCTTGCTTACCTCCGTCCCAGGTCAGTTTTTTCCTTGCTTTTTTTAAAAAAAATATGCTCTTTCACTTCTTTCTTTCTTTGCTTTTCGCTTCTTTGTTTCTCTGCTGAAAACTCTTGACTCCTCCTCAACCTTGAGCACTCCCATCACTGTCACCCACTAGTAATTCCCCCAAGGCCCCCCAGAGAGTGGGTTTCCTTCTGTGGATCTTAGCAGTGACAACCCAAGTCACAGCTATGACTCACTGCGGGCTGATCCTGTGCCTTGCACCTCTGCCTCAGTATCCCCACCACCCTGCAGGGTAGGCGCAGGCCAACTACTGAAGCAAGCAGTCCCGGAATCTCAGGGAGCCCCTGCCCTTGCTCGGTGAGGCTGCTGAAGAGGCTCTGGGTGTGAGCTGCTCTCCTGGGTGGCTCGCCCTCACGTCGGGAGCGCAGGGCTTCCATGCTCCATTCACAGCACAGCTCCGTCCTCTTGGGGGTCATTTGCATAGTGGGGAGAGAGTGTGGAAGATCACATGGATGTTTTAGGGACCAGACCTGAGAGGAGTATCCCCACCATGTCCCCACATGCCATTGACCCACATCTGACACATGCCCTGTCCTGGCTTCAGAAGAACTAGGAAATGCAGTTTACTTTGTGCCCAGGATCAAAACGAAACTGCACGGTGGGTACAGCATGGTCTGTACCACAGTGGAAACATCTCCCACCAGGTAAGGAAACCGCTGCTCACAGGTGCTGTCAGCAGCTAATGCGTGGTCCAGCCAGGACTCCAACCCTACACATGTGACCCCCAAACTATGCTTTTAACCTAGGGTTCTTCTGCTTTCTCTGAGTCTCTTGAAATAAAAAATTATGCCATCTTCAGTGCTGACACTTAACCTTTTATAAATCTTGACTCCACTGCCCACTGCACCCACCATACGGTACTCTTTGTACCATAATGTAAGTGCCTGAGGGAGAAGGAAACATCTCACTCATATTTGCATCTTCAGCCCCTAGCACAGGGCCTGGAACCCAGTGGGGCTCAATAAAAGTTTGATGAGTAAGAATAGCAGGGGTTGGTGTGTGGGTTCAATAAAAGGCACCCCAAGGCACTGAATAGTGATTGACTGGATTACTTCATTGAACAGCTTTTTTAGATTGATTTCAAGAAACATGGATGATCTCAGCCATCACCTCCATAGAGCTATTTCCAACCCAGTAATAAGCCTGATCCTTTAAACACACAAGTCAGAGCATGGGCCGTTTTAAAATTGTTGTGTATCCCAGTTAAGCCATGTTCTTTAATCCTCACTCAATATTGCTGGGTGGGATCTTTTTGATTAAGTTGTTTCCATGGAGATGTGACTCATCCAACTGTGGGTGGCACCTTTTGTTTACGTGGTTTCCATGGAGATGTGTCTCCACCCACTCAAGGTGGGTCACTTACTGAGGTCCCTTAAGAGGAAAAAACTTCAGAGCCAACACAGAGAGAGACCTTTGGAGATGCAGAAAGAAAATGCCCCCCAGGAAGTTGTTTTGAAACCAGAAGCCAAAGAATCCAGCAAACACCAGCCACGTACCTTCCCAGATTGGCCTTTCTTGAATCAAGGTATCTTTCTCTGGATGCCTTAGTTTGGATATTTTATGGCCTTACAACTGCAAACTTGTAACTTAATGAATTCCCTTTATAAATGCCAACCCATTTCTGGTATATTGCATTTCTAGCAGCATATCTTCCTTCTGCCCCAAACCCTGTAATGACATACCTGAACCTAGATCTTGGTTTCTTAATATTGTGCTTCCAAAAAGGAACTTGCGCTCCTTGGACCAGGAAAAATACAAGATGAGCCTGGAGTATTTTGTAGCCCTAAGAGGTGAGGATGTGCTTAAAAAAAAAAAATAGGGAGCCTGTGAAACAGAAATAGGAGTCAACCCAAAAAAGCTCTCAATGCCCAAAGCTGGAACAGAGAAACAAATAACAATAGTATTGGATTCTAATCCAAAGAATAAAACAATTACTATGCATTTATGCTGATATAAATAAATAATAAATAACCGGCACTCATCCTTAGAGCAGAATTCCTAATATTAAATGTAGAAGGAACAAAGGAACCTCTTGCTGTAGGCAAAATCCACTGGTAAATGCTAAAATCAGTGGGCAAAATTTTGAGAAGCAGGATCTTTTAAAGCCTCAATATATCTTCTCCAAAATATCTGTTAATTACTGTGGTGGTTTTAATATATGAATATCATTTTTTTTTGGAACTCTTCATTCCAAGAAGTTGAGCTTAATTTGCCTCCTGTTTATGTTCCTAGGCAGCTCAAAGCCAATACCATGACATGGGGCAGGTTAAACAATGGGGATCTATTCACTCAGAGCTCTGAGGCTGGGAAAATGTCCAGTTGAAGACGTCATCAAGACGATGCTTTCTTCCTGAAGTTTGGATGGGCTGCCGGCTATCCTGGCTCCTTGTCACCTGTCACACATATGGTGGTGTCTACTGGTCTCACCTTTCTAGTTTCACTGATTTCAGCTTCTTGCCTCACCAGCTTTCTTTCTCCTTGTCTGAATTTCATTCTCTTACAAAGGACCCCAATAATAGGATTAAGACCCATCCTGACTGGGCTGGGTCATACCTTAACTGAAGTAACCTCGTCAGGAGGTCCTACGTGCAATGGGTTCACACCCATAGGAACAGAACTAGCCAATTTAAGAACACATTTTTTTCTGAGGCACATCCAGTTTCAAATGACCACACCTGCTGTATTCCAGTTCTGAGAACATGGCTTGGCATATAGCAGGAAGTTGGTAAATATTTGCAAAATGAACAAAAATGTTTAATCATATTCTCAGGAAAAGAGACTTCCATTTTAGAGCAGTGTATTTGTTAGCTGTTGCTATATAAAAGCTACCCCAAAAGGTAGCAGCTTAAAGCAACAACCATGTATTATTATCCTCTCAGCATTGGATTATCTGTGGGCAGTTTCTGCTAATTCGGCCAGGTCCAGCAAGTCTTGGCTGGGTTCAGGTTGAGAAGGCAGCTTTGCTGATTTTGGTTGGGCCCTCTCACACCTCTGGGTCCTTGCCTGAGCTGACCAGCTTTGGTCCACATGTTCTCTTACTCTCCAACAGGATAGTCTGGCTTTTTTTTCTTTTTAACAATATTTATTATGAATTCTATATATATATAAATATATATTTATGAAATATATTATAACAAGTAGTTATAGAGCATTTCAGAATTTGGTTTGGAGTTTAGATTTTTCCTTCTAGCTGCTCTAAGACATAGGAGACTAAAAGAAATACAGTATAATGAGTCACCAGTGATACTCATTTGTTAAATCCTATCTTCTCAGTTCTAATTCTACCTTCTCCTTTTGTCTTTCTCCCACTCTTTAGGGGTATTTGGGCTCTGCCCATTCTAACTTTTTCATGTTGGAAGGGGCTGTTGAAAATATGGGACAGGGGGATGGAATTAGCTGATGTTCTGGAGAAGCTGGGCCCTCTGGGTTTCAGGACTTATCTAGCCTAGGAATCCATCTGGAAGTTGTAGGTTTCTGGAAAGTAATCTTAGTATGTGACATATCTGTAGAATCTCAGGTAGAGCCCAACGTGTTCTTTAGGCTTAACAAGAATGATTTTGGTTGCATTTGGCAAACTCTGGTAATTACCCATATCTAGCTGAAATTGTAGCCTTCAGAATAGCCTCTTGACTCTATCTGAATGCTCTTAGAGATGGATACCTTATTTTGTAACATTTCTTTTCTCCCTTTTGGTCAGAAAGGCATTGCCCACCCCACAGTGCCAGGGACAGGCTCGTCCCTGCAAGTCACGTCCCATGTAGCCAGAGAAACTTTCCCCTCTGGATGTCATGTCCCATGTAGGTGGGAGGGTAATGATTTTATTTGCAGAGTTGGGCTTAGAGAGAGAGATGTCACATCTGAGCAACAAAAGAGGTTTTCTGGAAATAACTCTTAGGCATAATTATAAGTAGGCTTAGCTTCTCTGCTACAGAAATAAGCTTCACAAAAGCAAGCCTCAGTATGTTTTGTTTGGAATGCCAAAAAATAAAGTACACAATAAAGAAAAAAAATGCAAGCCCTTAAGATCAAGGGCTTGGCCTATTGACTTGGGAGCCCCTAATATTTGAGACAGCATCAGGGGTTTCTCAGTGATAAAACTTAAAGTTCCATTTTCTTCCTGTTCCCTCAAGGGACTTTTCCAATACTTTCTAATTAACTGCATTCTGGGCTGATTTACATGACATCTAGGCAAGAGGAAGCTGCAAGGTTTCCTGAGGCACTGGCTTAGATCTTGTACAACCTCACTTCTACTACATTCTGTGGGCCAAAGGAAGTCACAAGGTCAACTCATATTTAAAGAGAAGAGAAATAGATATTCCCTTGTGTGTTAGTTAGCTTCAGTTGTCAACTTGGCCAGGTGAGCATACCTAGTCTTGTTGCTGTGGACATAAGCCAATGGTACGTGAACCTCATCTGTTGCTGATTTACATGTGCAGTCGGCTAGGGGGCGTGTCTGCTGCAATGAGTGACGTTTGACTTAATTGGCTGGTGCTTAAATGAGAGACTCAACGTAGCACAGCCCAAGCAGCTCAGCATACCTCATCTCAGCACTTGCAGCTCAGCCCAGGCCTTTGGAGATGCAGAAAGAAGTCACCCTGGGGAAAGTTGTTGGAAACCAGAGGCCTGAAGAGAAGGCCAGCAGAGACCATCCTGTGCCTTCCACGTAAGAAAGAACCTCAGTGGAAAGTTAGCTGCCTTTCCTCTGAAGAACTAACAAAATAAATCCCCTTTTATTAAAAGCCAATCCGTCTCTGGTGCATTGCATTCCGGCAGCTAGCAAACTAGAACACCTTGTCATGTTATGAAGAAGTTAAGATTTAAGGAACAATTAATAATAAATTTACTGAATAAATATTCAGTAACAGTGAATTAAATTACTGAATAGATATTCAGTAATAGTGGAATATAGATATTCCTTTTTACTTTCTGGTATATTGAAGTAGACAGAGGGAAAAGTGATCCAGCTGCCTTGGTCTCTGGTAATGATTGTATAGCCCTTATTTTCTGCCTTGTGACTAACCTTCACTCACACCCATTTACCCAGGTTTTTTTTAAATTTAGAGTCTTGTAATTACTAAAGACAGCCCTAATGTTTATTAATGAAGGGTCTTGGGTCAGCCCAGAAACACCCACCCCAAGTCCGAAGTTATCTTGATAACCAAGACCAGATCTAACCCAAATGGGCCCACCTGACATGTGCAGTAGCTTAGACTTAAACCTGTAAGCCACTTATACCTTATTATAATACTAAAAATCACGCCCATCATTATATTAAGGTTGCCATTTTCTTATATGTATATGTTCTGTGACTAAGCATGTAGTCAACCTGTGCAAGCTCAAAAATTAAATCACCTCATCTGGAGCCATTACATTACATTACATTATCCTAAATCCTGTCCATCTTTTGAAATTATAAAACTATCAGAATTGCTGCAGTTCACAGAGACTGATTTTGGGCCAATAGGCCAGTTTTTTCTCCTGCTTCATGCCTAGCAATAAATTCATTCTCCCTCTGAAACCCCGATGTCTCAGGAAGTGGTCATTTGAGTGCATCAGGCAAAATGATCCACCTTCTTTTTCTGCAGAGTCACATGGCAGAGGATGTGGCTATGTGGAGGAGTGATGAATTGTGGCTGCTTTGGCAATAAGCCACAAGCAGCAAGAACAGAGCTGAAGTACAGGACATACACTTGGTACTGCTCTGCAAGGGGTTGATGGCTTCGTGTGACCTGAAAAGTTCCTGTGGGAGGGGGCAGTCCCAGGGCAGCCTGCCAGCTTTCCCTGGAACCCACAAATATATCTTGTGCTCGGAACCATAGGTGTCAGCCTGGTGATAAAAATGTAATCCCACAGTAGAGAAGGGGCCTGCCAGTACTTTCCTTCCCCCATTGTCTGGAGCATATGTAAATATTCAAAGGCATCTGATTAAGGTGGGCATGTTCTATGACATCGGACTCATACCCTGGGGGTATCTGTCCCTGGTGGGGAGGGAGTGGGGTTCCTCCTTTACAACACACATTTCCCTATATCAGCCACAGATTGAGACCCACTAGCTTTGGGGAAGCTGACTTTTTTTAAAATTCAATTTTATTGAGATATATATTCACATACCATATGATCATCCAAAGTATACAATCAATGGTTCACAATATCATCATATAAGCTGTGCATTTATCATCACAATATTTTTGTGATGATAAACATAAAATTTCATTACTCCAAAAAATGTAAAAATAAGAATAAAAATTTTAAAAAAGCAAAAATAAAGCACCCAAAACATCCCATATCTCCCCCACACCCTATTATTTATTTATATTTTGTTTTTGTTTTTTTACTCATCTGACCATACATTGGATAAAGGCAGTGTCAGTCACAAGGTTTTCATAATCACATGATCACACTAGAATCAAGACTATTGGATTACAGTACAACAGTTTCAGATATCTTCCTCTAGCTACTCTAATACAACAAAAACTGAAAAGGTATATCTATATAATGCATAAGAATAACCTCCAGAATCACCGGATACTGTGTCAAAATTTAGGGACACCCAAATCAATAAGCCAAGCCTTTGATCCTGAAGCTTACTCTTGTGAAGCTTATGTAGGCAGCAGATAAGCTTAGACTACCTATAGACATGCCTAAGAGTTACTTCTGGAGGACCTCTGCTGTTGCTCAGATGTGTCCTCAGTCTCTCTAAGCCCAACTCTGCAAGTGAAATCATTGCCCTCCCCACTACGTGGGACATGACATCCAGGGGGGATAGTCTCCCTGGTGACATGGGAGAGGACTCCCAGGGATGAATCCAGACCTGGCACAGGGGGATCAACAATTCCATCCTGACCAAAACGAGGAAAAGAAGTGTAACTAATACAGTATCAGTGGCAGAGAGAGTTCAAATAGTCGAGAGGCTACTCTGGAGATTGTTCTTATGCAAGCTTCAGTTAGACATTGCTACCTATCATAACTTGCCAACCCCCAAGCAGGACCATTCCAGCCAATCCTAAAGAACACCTAGGGCAATTTATAAGATTCCAGAAGGGTTCCATGCACTGGAGTAACTTTCCAGAAACCTTCAGCCTCCAGATCGATTCCTGGACCAGATAAGTCCTGAAATGCAAAGGGCCCAGCCTCTCCAGAACATCAGCTAGTTTCATCTCCATACTGCATATTAGTGACAGACCCTTCCAACATGAAAAAGTTAGAATGGCCATAGCCCAAACACCCCAAAATAGAGGGACAGAAAGGATCAAAGGTGATGGTGGTGTTATATAGA
>PVIY010009253.1:28437-73434 GCA_004026745.1 Myrmecophaga tridactyla | reverse complement strand
CAGGCCACAAGCTAGCAATAATGATGAAGGTCTTCAAAGAACTCCCCAGGAGAGGCTGCCTGGCTAAAGTAGAGTTGCCATTTCTCTCTTCTGACTGATGAAATTGTCACCTCTCCCTTAAAAGTCTTTAACCGATTGGCTTAAATCCAACTTTTAGGATTAAATCCAACTGATTGGATGCTCTCATTGTGGAAGACACTCCCCTTAGTTGATTGTAGATGTAATCAGCCATATTCGCAATCAATTGACTGATGATTTACGTCCATGAAATGTCCTTGCAATAATGGTTAGGCCAGTGCTTGCTTGACCAGAAACTGGGTACCATCACCTGGTCAAGTTGACACCTGAACCCAACCATTACAGTTGTCAATTTGGCAGCTATACACATCACCTCAAACAATACTTAATCTCTAAATAGGACACAACAACAGACACACATATTTCAGCTTAGAATACTCAACTGTCTTGCATACAACCAGAAATTCACTAAATCCCTTCAGAATAGGGTACAAGTCCTTGGGTAACATTGACTCTTAAACTTGATATCTTATAATCTAAATACTATGACATGAACAATACAATGTATGTCATATGATAAGGGGATAAGGTAGAGATGAAAATGAAAATATTTGCTTTATGTACAAATACAAACACTCATAACAAAGCGAGAAAGAAATACTCACACCATCACAGTCTTCATTTCTATGACTGGTCATGTGGTTGTAGTTCATATTGATCACTACCTTCTTCTTCTACCCACTCCATGTTCCCCTCACCCTCAGCTGGCCATGTTTCTTTGCCTGATGGGGTGACCCAAACTTTCATTGCTGAAGTTTCTGGGCCATTGGTAGTCCTGCCTGCATTGGGTGGCTGCAGTTTTCCATTGACTTTAATCACAGGGCATGGCAGTTTTGGTGGAAGCATTGCATGCAGGAAAGGCAAACCCATATCTGGAGTATGTGTATATTCTAGTTAGAACAAATTACTGTCCCTTCTACGATAGAAGTGGTCCATTGTAATCAAACTTACCACCCAACAGCAAGCTGACAACCTTAGGTAATAGTGCCATATCAGGGACTGAGTATGGTTCTTGACAGGTCACTAGGAAAGAAACTCATGCCCCCTCACTTGCTGCAATGGCTGAAACTCATGACCCTTCCCCCCCGCCTTCCCCTTTGCCAAACGTTCCTCAAGGGAAAAAAACGGCTCCATCAATAAGGAGCAAACAAGTCAGAACAGACCCAGCAAAGAAGGAAACAGAAAAGCACCCTCCCTCCTGGTATCACCTTCCCTTTAAAACACAGCTCCCACAATAAAGAGCCAAAGCCATTTTTCCTTTTCTTTCACTACCAGGTTTCTCTGGCTCCCACCTGCCTGCTTTTTCTCTGCTTTCTCTCCCTTCAATAAACCTGTTAAACTTTAACTTGCTGTCCTACATGGATTCCTTATTGACTCCATGCCTAACATATTGGTGCCGAAACCCAGGAATGGAGATTAGACTGAGGTTTAACTTTTCTGCCCCTCAGGGCTACAGGAACCTCCCAGTCACTCTGTTTCCCAAACAGGCCGTCGTTTGGGTTTCCATGCACTTAACAACTTGAGTCTACAGGCTCAAACCATCTCAATGCAATACCAGTTCAAATCCATGGCAATCAAATACCTACCACTAATTTGGCCCTAACCTAAGGCCCCCCCCCCAACCTTTTCACTTCACCATTCCATTTGCCCAACACCAGTCTTCTTCTATATAGGGTAATGCTGAGGAATATTTGTGGGTTTCATGGGAGTGCTTTGGTGGGATACTTCTGCAGGGTACACGCAGTTTGGGCTCAGGCACACACGGAGGTTCTGTTTTGGGCCCTACAGGCCCCACTCTCTGTCTCTTTCAAATCTGAGCACTCAGTCAGAACCCCTTACATGAGCATAGCTATTTCAGACCTTCTCAGCCCAGCCACTGGAACTAATGGGCCAGGTCCCTGTTTCACTGTGGCCAGGAGGGTTCATTAGGTATCACTGCTCCACTCCTAGTCCTGCTGGATTTGGGGGATGCCTAGAAACCACTCAGTGACTCACTCTCTCTCTCTCTGTTGTGCAGATGTGGGGATGCCCATCTCTGAGATCTGGTCTCTGCCCCTGAACTGCAACCCCAAAGAATATTCCCACAGAGTATTCTTGCTGTTTCCTGCTTCCTCACACTCCCCTTCCTTAGGCCAGAAAATGGCACTTTTGATTTAAAAATTCTTACTAACCTTAATAACTTCCTGTGGTGATCTGCAAACTGGGATGAGGTTCCCTATGTCCAAGCCTTTGGACATAGCTAGGCCCATAGCTGCTGGGCCTTCACTCTGTTCTTCATTAACCGCCTACCAACTTCTCCTCCTCAACGCAAAACCAAAATCTCCCACTCCTTTTCCTTCTTTGGAAAACCACCCTCCAACTCCTTCTCCCTCTTCTTCCCCTCCCACCAACTCCTTCAACCCAGCTGACAATCCTCCTCCTCATGACCACCCTCCCCAACCCTCTGTCCCTCCCCCACCTCCTTCCCTTTCCCCCAAACCCCTTTCTCCCCATACACCTGTTCACAAGTCCCCTCCCCCACTTCCTCAAATGCTTTGCCCCTTCCTCTCTCTCCCTCCTCTAGCTCTGAAACTCCTACTTCCTCTTCCTCAATTGCCTCTCCCTCCCCTCCCTCCTCAGCTGGTATTTTTCCCCTTAGGGAAGGAGCAGGATGTGAAAGCATTGCCAGCGTTCACATTCCTTTTCCTCTGTATGATCTTTCAGAAACTGAACAACGTTTAGGTTCCTTTTCTACTGACCCTGACCGATACCATAAAAAAAATACACTAATCTAGATCCAACCTCACCTGAAGGATGCCTTTTCCTACACACACACTTCATTACACAATCAGCCTCTGACATTTGTAAAAAACTCCAAAATCTAAAGCAAGGACCCCAAACAGTGCAGGATGAACTCATCTAAGTTGTTCTTCCATGTTTTCAACAATAGGCAGGAGGAAAGGGAAGCCATAAAATCAAATCAGGAAAAACTCAGACAGAAGCGTGAAGATGCTTGGTATTTATTATTGGCCAATGTCCTGCAAAGATCTACCCATGCCTGGCAAGATGGAATAAAACCAGGAGTTAAGACAGCCTCGGTCCCTGTTTTTACTGTGGCCAGGAGGGACATTGGCCAAAAGATTGCCATAATTCCAAGCTGCCTCTGGGGCCTTGCCCTCTCTGCTATAAGACAGGACACTGAAAAGCTGACTGTCCTTCAGCCTCACACTGTGGGAACAGACAGCCATCCTTCACAAGTGGCCACTCTTCAGGATTTTAAGTCTCAGACCTCCTTGGCCTAGCCACTGAAAACTGATGGGGCCCAGGCTCCTCAGCCCCAACTCTTCCGATCTCTGTGACTGAACCCAGGGTAAGCATCCTTGTGGCAGGTAAACCAATCTTTTTGTAGTTAACACAGGAACCACATTTTCAGTCTTACCTAAATTTTCAAGGCCTCTAACCTCTTTCCTCGTGTCTATAGTTGAAATTAACAGAAAAAGCACCTGCCACTACAAACCTCACCCATATCCTGCACTCTTCAAAACACTTCCTTTTTCTACTCATTCTTAGTATTGCCTACATACCCAGTCCCCCTCTTAGGATGAGACATTCTAGCTAAACTAAATGCAGTGTTCTTACTTCCCTTACTTAGAGCTAAACCTCATGCCACCTGCAGTCCTGCTACTTACCCTCAGCCGCAATCTTCACCCAACCCCAATCTTAAATTCTTGATAAAAAATTGCAAAATTACTGTTTCAAAAATGATTCGTTAACATATTATAAATATTTCACATTATTCTGACAAGTTTGAGTTTAATGGTCGCTGTCTGTGATGAGATGTTTAATTAGAAACTTAACCATAAAAGTTATAAAGGATGTGATTTTGTTAAAAGGAAAAAAAGATAGGTTTGTCTTAAGATAAAAATAAGTGGTTGTTACAGAATGAGGAAAAAGTAGACAAAACTTGAATGGATATAGTAAGTAATAAAATGTTTGTGGAAAGGAAAATTATGATCAAAGTTGGGAAAATCTGATATGTCTATCCAAGAAATGCTTTAAAGCCTTAGTGTTAAATAATATATTAATATGAATTATTAATACAAAATTACAATTTAATTTTCTTTCTGTTAAAATAACAAAGTTTTCTTGGATTATTAGTTTATTTTAATAAAAAGTTATAAAAGTCTTGTCTACCTACTAACTGGACAAGAATCTGTACCCTGGTCTACTTGTCACCCAAAATTTCAATAACCCCCATTAACCAATCCTTTCCCATTCCCCTGAACATAAACTTAAAACCAAAATTTGATGTTTTTCTTCTACTTCTGTTAGCCACTCTAAGCATCCTAATAGGAATAGGCACAAGAGTTAGCAGTCTAATCACATCACAAATTTTTTCAAATTTACTTGACTGCGAAAGCATGGAACAAACCCTTTGTAATTTAAAATGCCATTGTGGCTCCACTACCCACTTCCTCTTATAAGGCCTCATATCATTTCATTGATATTTCTCACTTTAGCACCCCTGTTCTGTAGCTTATAAACCAATCTCTACACTGCACTGTCAGCTTGATAACACAAAAAAATGATTCATAGCATTTTACTCTTAAGCTCTTTCAGGAACAACACCCTAGGCTACCAGAAATTCACAATACAAGAACTGGATGCCTTGGCCCCTGATCACTGCTGAACTGAAAACCTGTCTCCAACCCTGAAAACCCCTAATGCTGCTCCCATTCAGCAGGAAGTAGCCAAGAGGATAAACAGCACCCTACTTTCCTCCCTTAAATCTTGCCTAACCATCCCAAGTATATATATTATCAAAAGGCAGGAATGAATGGTCACAAGGGATGAAACTCATCACCACCCTCTCCTCCCCTTGCTGCAACGGCTGAAACTCATGACCCTTCCCCCACATCCTCCTGCCACAACTCATGAATCCCCTTTGCCGAACACTCCTTTAAGCAAAAAAATGGCTCCACCAACAAGGAGCAAACAAGTCAGAACAGACACAGCAAAGAAGGAAATGGAAAGGCACCCTCCCCTCCCAGCATCACTTTCCCTTTGAAACAGCTCCCACAATAAAGGCCAGAGCCATTTTTCCTTTCCTTTCACTAGTTCCTGCATGCCTACTCTTTCCCTGCTTTTTCTCCCTTCAATAAACCTGTTAAACTTTAACTTGCTGTCTTGCATGGATTCCTTAATGACTCTATGCCTAACAGTTCTCTGCTGCTGGCACATTGGGCATGCAGCAATGGCTGTAGCCAGGTTGGCCTTGATGAGAGGAAGTCCATGTTGCTGAGTTAATGCATAACCCCCATCCCCACTACCAAGACCACTTTGTTCATAAGCCCATTGGGCAATGACAAGAGTAGCTGGAGAAAAGCTGACTTGTATCCACAGAACAGGTCATCTTATCCACTTGCTTATTGAAACCTTCCTCTGCTGAAGTCACCCTTTGGTGAACATTCACATGGGACACAAACATCTTCATGTTCTTGCCCACTCAGAAAGATCTATCCACATACCTCTTCCCCAGACCTCTTTATTGACAGTTTTCTAAATCACACTCCTTCCAAGTCCCTGACAATCCAGCCAAGCCATTAGCAACAGCCCATGAGTCAGTATACTTTCACACCTCTGGAAATTTCTCCTTCCAAGCAAAATGAACAACTAGGTGCACTGTTCCAAGTTCCACAGACTGGGAGGATTTCCCCTTACAACTGTCCTTCATAGACAACCCAAAAGGGGTTGCAGTGCTGGGTGGTACCTGCATATTATGCAGAACCATCTGTGAACCTGGCCTGAGTTTTCTCTTCCTCAGCCAACTGATTGTAAGAAACTCCCAAAGAGGCCGTAGCTCTGGGCTGGCAAAGAGAAGGCAATGTAGCAGGAGTGGGAAATGTGGACATTTGGGCCCCTTCCTCATGTAACTTACTTGTGCCTTCAGGATCTGCTTGTGCCCTATCTTGCATATACCAATTCCATTTGATGATAGACAGCTGCTATGCATGCCCAACTTTATGGCTTGGCAGGTCAGACAACACCTAGCTCATGACAGGCAACTCAGGTCTCAGGGTAACTTGGTAGCCTATGGTTAAGAGTTAAGTCTCCACTAAGGCCCAGTAGCAGGCCAAAAGCTTTTTCAAAAGGAGAGTAGTTATCTTCAAAGGGTGCAATAGCTCTACTCCAAAATCCTAGGGGCCTGAATTGTGATCCTACTTAGGGACTTGCCAAAGGCTCCAGACAGCATCTCTATTTGCACAGACACTTTTAGCACCATTGGATCTGCTGGATCATATGCCCCAACTGGCGAAGCAGCTTGCACAGCAGCCTGGATCTGTCACAAAGCCTCCTCTTGTTCTGATTCCCACTCCAAACTAGCAACTTTTCAGGTTACTTGGTAAGTGGGCCAGAGCAGCACACCCAAATGAGGAATATGTTGTCTCCAAAATCAGAGGCCAACTAGGCATTGTGCCTCTTTTTTGGTCAGAGGAGGGGCCAGATGCAACAGTTTATCCTTCACCTTAGAAGGAATATTTCAACATGCCCCACACTAGTGGACACCTAGAAATTTCACTGAAATGGAAGGCCCCTATTTTTCTGTTGGATTCATCTCCCAACTTCTGATACATAAATGCCTTACCAATAAGTCTAGAGTAGTTGCTACTTCTTGCTCACTAGGTCCAACTAACATAATATCATCAAAATAATGGACCAATGTGATGTCTTATGGGAGGGAGAAGTGATCAAGATCCCTGTGGGCAAGATTATGACATTGGGTTGGAGAGTTGATATACTCCTGATGATGAAGGTATACTGTTGATTTTGCCAGCTGAAAGCAAACTGTATTTAGTCGTCCTTATTAACAGGTATTGAGAAAAAAGCTTCTGTTTTACTATTTTGCTAGGTAGCAGCAGTTCTAGTGGGTTCCACTTGGCCTTTCCATAATAGCCCACTCTCCATGAGTAAGGGAACCAGTGTGGGAATTTTGCCAGTTGCCTGTGTATGTCTATTCCAATTATGCATTCTGGAACTCGAAAATAACCACAGAATGTGTCTGGGGACCCACTGAACCCACTGTGAGATGGACCTGAGCTAAAATTCCATCAATCACTTGACCTCCATAAGCCCCTACTCTGACTGGCGGACCAGAATGATGTTTTGGGTGTACAGGAATTAATGTCACTTTTGAGCCAGGGTCTAATAATCCCAAAATACATGACCATTTCTTTTTCCCAGTGCACAGTTATCCTGGTAAAAGACTGTAACTCTCCTTAGGGAAGCCTGGAAGGAAGATTAACAATATTAACAGTATGCACTTTTGGCAGTGTAACACGACCTTTTCCAAAGGGTACCTGGCCTTTCCCTTACTCAAGGGGTTCTAAGTCTGTAAACTATCCCAAGTTTTGAGGGGCTGTGAATCCCTGTTTTTGTAATTCAAGTTAGAGTTTTGTTAGACTCTTGTTCACTTGAGGTAGATCTTGTATGCTTATATAGATCAAACAAGAATTTAGTAGATGGCCCATCTATTTTACTTCTAAATACCCCATGATCTAGTAGCCAATGCCATAAGTGTCTGAGAATCAGATTATTTTGACTGTTGCCTTCAGTCTACTGTCCATTATGGTAGCCACACACACGTTGTCCATGGTGATTAACTGCAGTCACAAGGTTTCCACAAACTCGGGATCCAATCATCATCATTCCAGTTCAGGTATAGCAGTTCCCACAGTAATATCTGACCTACTGAGAAGGGTGACTACAGAGCTCTTCATGTACAGTGGAGCTAGTCTCACAAATTTATTCCTCAAAATCCTAGTAAAAGTTCTGTTCGCGGGACATTCACGGGGTGTGTGGGCAGGTCTTCCATGATAAATCCACTCTAACATTCCAATAAACTTTTGGATCCCCTCATCTTCATTATACCTGGGCAGTTCTGGCTCAGGTAATGTCAGCCACCTTTTGATCTATGTTTTAATCAACCACCCAAACTATTAATGCCCTTTCTGACCCCTTAAGCTATAACATTTAATACAAAATCTCTGCTTAGTGGGCCATATTAATAAATTCAGTCTGATCCAACTTTATATTCCTTCCACCATTATCCGACAGCCTTAATATCCATTCCCACACATATTCCCCTGATTTCTGTCTATATAAATTGGAAAACTTCTGCAGTTTTTCTGGAGCATAGTGTACCTCCTCATGGGTCACACTTTCTTTCATATCTGTTTATCCAGCATATCTAAGAATAACCAGCCAATGTCATTATACCTCTTAACTCTACAAAACTCTGTTAAGGAACACTGCCACCCAGAACCTTGCATGATATTAGTATATGAATAAGAGAATCAAATGGTGTTATTTAGCATATCTGTATTGCCAACTCTCACCATGGACTGTCATTGCCATTTTGATTATTCAAAATAGAGTCATTAGTGCCTTTGAATCTAATCAGAGTAGAAAACCAATTGCAAAACCCATTTTAAGATTCTGTTTCTCAAGAACCACCCCCCTCTTGGTATCAAAGCTGTATTATTAGTCAGGGTTCTCTAGAGAAACAGAAACAACAAGAGAGAGCTGCAAGTATGAGATTTTATAAAACTATCTCATACAACTGTGGGGATGCCATAGGGCACATTGCAAGCGGGCACAACAATGAAGGTCTTCAGTGAATTTCCCAGGAGAGGCTGGCTTAGCTGGCTGAAGTAGAGATGGGAGTTCTCTCTTCTGACTTCTGAAGTTGTCACCTTTCCCTTAAAAGTCTTCAACTGATTGGATTAAATCTGGTTGATTGCATTCTCTTATTGTGGAAGACACTCCCCTTTGATCATAAAGGTAATCAACCATAGATGCAATCGATTGACTGATGATTTAAGTCCATGAAATGTCTTCACAGTAACAGGCCAGTACTTGCTTGACCAGGCAACTGGGTACCATCACCTGGCCAAGTTGACACATGAACCTAACCATCACACTTTCAACTAGACTATTCTATACCCATATTTCTTTGTAAGTTTTACACTTTAATATTCATAAGGGAAGAATAATGATAACTATATCAAGATTTCCATTAACGAGTAAATGAATGTTTCTCTGAAGTTAAGTAGAAAATGACATTTTCAGGGAATATTCAGAAAGAAAGGGAAAAAAAGGATTTGAGAAACAGATGGTAACTCACAGCCTCAAGTCTGTTGGCTTGTAACACCAAGACAACGAACTTTATGCCAACAATTAAACTAATCTTTCCAGTAAAATGGCAAACGTCTCAATCACATGGTTCCCAATGATACTGCTAGTATGAAGTGTTTAGATTCCCCAGGGGAAAATAAGAAAACTTTGCAGCAGCAGTAACTAAAAAGAGAAATTTTGTGGAAGGAGATAAGCAGAGGCAGCTAACATTTCATGAACATCCATTAAGGGCCATGTGCCATGCGTAATGCTTGCCTCATCAGTTCAGTCCTTTCTTAAAGAGTAGAGATTCCGACTTCAGGTTGTGTGACTACCAAAGTCCACCATATCATGTGTCATTCTGAAGTTTTGAAGACTAAATCATGAAGGCACCAGGCAAATACTTTTACTCTCCAGAGCCAAATTTAAATGCCACATCATTTTTCTTGTTTCCACAACTCTATCAGCCCTTTGGTTTGTTCTTTCTCTGGGATCTTAAAGCACTGACAGCTGCCTAGAGAGCTAGGAAATTCTTTTTTATAATCTCTATTAGCTAAGATTCTTTTCTTCATTTGATTTTCTTAAACAGAAGGCAATTCTAGTTGGATTTAGAAGAGAAGAAGATGTAGTTACTAGAAGGTATTCAAAAATATTCTGGTACCTCTGCTTGACACATGTAAGATTTACTTCCTTACCCTCTTTGACGTTAAGTGTGGCATTCCACAAGGAAAGTTCAGAGTTAGTAAATAATTTGCCACATTCCCTTCCCTCCCACAGTCATTATGGAAGCATGTGCCAAATTAAAGACTCTATCTCTTAGTGATGATGATGAGCAAAGTCCCCCGGTGACCTGAGTTGGACATGTAGAAGGAGCAATACCTTTATAGTATTAAACCACTGTGATTTGGGGAGTGTTAGCATAAATTAGCCTACACTGACTGATCCCAAGGAATTTGTTATAATGACATAAGAGTGTCTCCTGGAACCCAATTTTAGAGTGCAGCAAAGCTTCAAGTACATTCTGGAACAAGGGCCTGCAAAGCTGCCTGATTTTCTGTCTCTTATTTATGTTTCTCTTGTATGCCTGCTTCAGTCTCTCTTTTCCTCCTTCCATTTCTGACTGTCTGTCTGTCTGTCTCTATTTATCTTTGTGTGTCTCTCTCTGTTTCTCTTCCTGCTCCTTCAATCAATCCACATGGTGGAGGGAAAATGTTCATCCTATAGATTTTGTACCGTACTTGTTACAAGTTCCTCTTTCTCTCCTCTCCTCTCCTCTGCTCTTCTCTTCTGTTCTTTTCTCTTCTTGTCTTGTCTCATCTCTTCTCTCTCTATCTCTGTCCCTCTCTTTCTGACACAAACACACACAGACACACACGTACACATGCACACTGCTACTTGGTTTCATTCCCAAATCACCAAGGATAAGACTCTGATCAGCTTAACTTAAGATCAGGTGCTCCCTTGAGTCTCAGATTTAGAGCTCTGAAGCTATGACAGTCAGCATTACTCTATACAGCAATTATCTAAAAAGTTGAAAAAGTGATCAGATTTCAACTAGAGATATGTATGAAGCTGATCTGGATAGGACAAGGTAAATCAGAATGCAGGGTAAAGGATGATATGGTATATATTTAAAAACTTTAACTTCTATGTGAGACCAAAGGAAGAGATGTTTATTGTGCAAAATTTATACTTTCAGTAGCACATTATCTAATTTAACTTGTATAGTCAATTTATCCAAACACCATAGTTACATGGAATCTTGAATAGGGACTGAGATCTCATTGGTTTGTATAGGTCAGTGAAATGTACCATATATATCCTGGAGTAATTTGGGCAAAGAATTAAAAAAGTATTTGCAAAGTCCCCTTGAGGGACTGTGGAGAAAGGAGGAAATATTAAACTTCCCTACCTGGGAAATTCCTGATATTTTCACAAGCATTGGGGACAATCAATTTAGTAGACCAAGCCCTCAATCTTGGGGCTTGCCCCTATGAAAATTGTTCCTGCAAAGGAGAAGATAAACCTATCATAATTGTACCTAAGAATCATCCCCAGAGAAACTCCTTTGTTGCTCAGATATGGCCTTTCTCTCAAAGTCAACTCAGCAGGTTAACTCACTGACTTCCCCCTACATGGCACTGGACTTACAGGGGCGTAAATCTCCCAGGCAAACTTGGGACATGATTCCTGGGGATGAACCAGGACCTGGCATCATGAGATTGAGAAAACCTTCTTGACCAAAAGGGGAAGAGAGAAATGAGACAAAATAAAGATTCAGTAGCTGAGAGAATTCAAATAGAGTCCAGTGGTTATTCTGGGGGTTATTCTTATGTATTATATGGACATACCTTTTAGATTTTAGTGTATTAGAATACCTGGAAGGAAATACCTGAAACTGTTGAACTTTTTCAAATAGCCTTGATTCTTGAAGACAATAGTGTTCACTATATAACTTTTACAGTGTGACTGTGTGATTGTGAAAACCTTGTAGCTGATGCCCACTTTATCCAGGGTATAGACAGATAAGTAAAAACAAGGACAATAAATAAATAAATAATAGGGAGAGATATGGGGCATAGAAAAAATGGGATGGATTGAAATACTAGTGGTCAAGGAGAGGGAGGGGTAAGGGGTATGAGATGGATGGAATTTTTCTTTTTATTTCTGTCTCTGGAGTGATGCAAAATGTTCTCAAAATGATCATGGTGATGAATACACAACTATGTGATGAGTTTGTGAGCCACTGATTGTATACTTTGGATGGACTGTATGGTACGTGAAGATATCTTAATACAAATATTTTTTGAAAGAAATATTAGGTGCGTATTCCTAGTTCAATCAATAGCCAAGGGGTGAAAGAAAACCAAATGGCTGTCAATAAAGGGGGAATTACAGCGGGTTATTGTGAGTTGCACATAATAATAGGAGCGAACACTGAGATAAAGATTCCTTTGTGATGGTTACGGTTCTAAGAGCTTCACATCTATTAACTCTCTCAATCCTCAGAGTAAAACCTATAGGGTGGGTATTACAATTCCCATTTTACAGATGAGTAAATGGAGACACCCAAAGGTTAGGTAACTTGGCCAAAGTCACAGCAGATAAAAGATCAGGGATGTGAACCCAGGAGTTCTTAGGCAGAAGCCACACTGCCTTTTATATCCTTTGTGGTGTCTACTATAAACACTTGGTCTCTTCAAGCAGAATCTGGGTTCCTTCAGAGCAGAAATGATATAGAATACCCTACCATGCCTGTCACAGCGTTTTAAAATAGGAAGGAACAAGAACGTCCTGAGCACTATGATATATGCATTCCCCTTAAACAACTGTTGTCATTTAATGGGGAGGATGTCCTTGGGGAAGTTGTGGCTTGCTCAAGGTTTTATAATTAGTAAGTGTATGAGATATGGTTCAAGCCCAAGTATTCTGATTCCAAATTCAGCACTCTGCATTCTATTGCACCGGGATATTTCCTCCTATGTCAAGAGCCACAAATGAATCCTTTCGTCTCCCTCTCACTGCCTTTAAGTGACATGATCATGAGTGACTTGGAAGGTGGTGACAGGGAGGCTAACTTCCCATAGCCACACTAGTGATGTGGAGAAGCCAATCTCCAGGACCTGCTCTCAGCCCGACTTTCCCGGCACCAAGCCTTTATAGCTCTATCTGTATCCCATGCCAAAGAAGAGTTTATAGCCCTAAGCCTTGGAATTCAGAGCAAGCAGGAACATGAGTCCTCATTAGCTGGGGGTCCCAGGCTGGGATCCGATCCCAAGCAAAAAATTGGAAAGGAACCAGGTGCTTGGAAACAGTCCAGTTAGCCAGAGCAGACACATAAGAAGTGAGATAGGATAGCTGTGGCCCAATGCTGTTCATGGGGTGGGGAAATGGGAGAGTGCCTTTTGGGCCACTGTCACGCAGGTAACAGCACATCTGACCTTTGTAGGCCCTTTGTCTGAGCAAAGAAAAGCTCTTAATAGTGCACACACAGGCTGTGCTTTTATTGGCTCAAGTCTTGAGAAAGTGGAGCTATAAGGAGCAATGATTGTTACTAAAGTCCAGGGATGCTGGGGCAGGCAGGGACTGAACTTACCCAAATTCTTTCTCTTAGGAATAATTATAAGTAACAATAATGGTGATGATAATGTTAATAATTGCCATCCCTGGGTTACTTGCCATGGATCAGTCACTAGGACACTCATATGCTGGCCCAATCCATATTTAAAGAGGAAGAAACAAAGAGTAAATTATTTTTTCCAAGGTCACATAGCAACTAAGTCAAAAAAAAACAGGATTAGAATTCACATCTCTCTGACTCCCAGTGCTTCCCACACCATGGTGGACAGATGATCCACAGCAAACCATGGAATGATCTTCAATGGGCTAATTATTCTCTAGATTTAGAGGAAAGAGAAAGGAAGGGGAAGTCAGGAGAACAATCAGAATGAAGAAGACAGAGAGAGCGATGGATAGGAAGAGAGAAATAGCAGGAGGGAGAGAGATGCCAAGAGAACAAAGCCTGCATTGACAATGAGGGTCTAGAGGAGAGAAAGATAGAGAAGGATTACAGGCCAGACAATTGTTCTTCTGACCTCTGCTCCCCAAAGATCAATGGGTGCACCAGCAGCCTAATTGACCAAGTCTCCCCACTATTCCTCAAAGCAAACGGTTATTCCAGTTAAAAAAAAAAAGGGAAAGGGAAGATCAGCAATTTCCAAAGGCAGGAACCAAGCCCCCTAATGCCACTACTCCACCACCTGGGAATTTACCTTCTGTCTCCCGGTGCCCAAGCACCACCTCAATTTTCAGAAGGCAAGGTGTCAGGAGTTGGTAATTATCAATCCTGCAGTTCTGAGGCAAACAAATGGAGCAACAAGCTCTCTGTGCTCAAGAGTTTGAGAGTGCAAACACACACGGCTCCATTTTTTCACTTTAATGATTCACTTTGTCTTTCTGCAGTGCCTTTCTCTGAGATGAGCAATTTACAACTATCCCTGGACATACTTGCCAGCCCCAGGGAAGAAGAGAGGAGCATTAAAGAGGGTGAGCAGAGCCTGGTTGATGGAGGTGGGGGGGGGGTACCCCACTACCACATGCCTTCCAGTAAGGGGTGCCTCCTTGTATCCAGATTACACTCCTGCTGCACTCATTTGGCACTCTCAGACTTCAGAGAGACATAGCATGGAACCTGCCATCTATTTTCCATCTTAACTCTTTAGAGACTTCCTACCCTGAATCTTTAAATCCCTTCTTGTTCTGGGGACTTGGACTGGAGAGCTCTTGATTGATCAGCTCAATGTTCATGGAAAAGTTAAATAATACCACTCTACTTTCATTTCCATATTGATAAAATGGGGATAATTGGCATAAGTACCTCATAGTGTCAATGTAATGATTAAATAGGTTAATATATATGTAAACTGAATAGAATAGCACCCAGCACACAGTAGATGTACAATGAAAGTTTCCAAAAAAGAAGGAAATTAAAGAATTTTATTTTTTTTACCTCGTTCTTTCCCATGAGCCTAAGGTTGTCCTGGAATGCCAGAACCTTGAATCCTCTGCTCTGGATCACACAGAACAGAGGGGAAGGATGATTGGAAACAGGATAGGACCTGAGAGGAATAAAGAAGAAGGAAAATATTATTTACTGAGTATTAACTATAAACATAATGTGCTTGGAGCTTCCACATGTATTATTGTTGTTTTAATATTAGTAAATAAAACGATAGTCACGTCATTATGGTGAATACAATGCTGGAACATCGCGTGAAGTTCAAGTACCATTGGAGGGCATTAAATGGACCAGTTCACTTAGTCCCGAAAATAACCTGAAAAAACAGGTTCTGTTCATGATCCCTGCTATACAGAAGAGAAGACCAGGCTCAGGGAGATGAGGAGACCTGATTTTTGGTGGCAGGATTCAAAGCTCAATCTCTGACTTCATGTTTGCTCCACTGAAACTATGAGGTGGTTATGAGTCAAGGGGATTAAACTTCTTCAGGCTCCACAGGAAGAGACAAAGTCTCAGAGAAGTCAAGTGGATTGACCAAAGTCACAGAGTAGGTATGTCTAGATGCCCCTCCGAGGTGCCTCTGCAGGACACCAGGCTTCTGCACTCATGGCCCTGCTGCTATCACAGGGCTTCACCCAGACATCACTCTTTTCCTCAAGGAGTCCTTCCTGGACCATGCTACCTGAGATGGCATCCTCCATCATGCTCTCTCCACTTACCACATCGTGTTTTTCTTCATAATGCCTGCCACAACCACTCACCACTGCATTATATTCTTACTTGTTTTCTTATCTCCCTACTCCATCAAAAGATAAACTTCATGACGGCAGACTTTTGTCTATTTTGCTCACTGCTCTATTCCCGGTACCTAAACAGTGCTTGGCACCTGATCAACACTCAGTATATATTGTTGAATGAATGAATGATGAATGAATGAGTTCATTAATCAAACCTTGTTATAATTGCTACTTCCTTTTCCAAATTGTCCATAAATGTAAAACCTGAATGAGGTCAGGGACTGGATTTCCAGTGTCCCTTCAGTGTCCAGTATAGTGCCTGGCACACAGGGAGGTACTCGATAGTTGTTGTAAAATGAATGAGGGAGCAGGCCATGGTGGCTCAGCAGGCAGAGTTCTCGCCCGCCATGCTGGAGACCCGTGTTCGATTCCCGGTGCCTGCCCATGCAAAGAAAATAATAACAATACTAGAATAAAATGAATGAATGAATAAGGTAGAATTGAATTTCTAACCCTTATCTTGGCATTGTTTTTTCTTCCCTAGTGTTGGGGACTGAACCATTTCCCCCATAAAAGGCCCCAACCCTCAGTGACAGGGATGCAAGCCCATTTATAAATAGGAACTTCGAAGATGTTACTGGCTAAGTATGTCCAAATTGAAGAGGGTGGGACATAATCTCTTAAGGTCTTTGTAAGCAAGGGAAATTGGCCATGGAAAGAGAAGGCCCAGGGAGCAACAAAAAAACTGGAAGTCAACAGAACCCAGAAGAGAAAAGAGAAAACATAATCAGGTGCATTACAATGTGATGGAAAAGTCAAGGAACCCTAAGAATTGCTGGCCAAACCAAAGACAACAATCTGGAAAGAAGCAAGTCTTATAGCCACTGAAACCATGATCCAAAATATACCTATTGTTAGGCCAACCCATTGTGTGGTATTTATTTTAGCAGCTGGGAAACTAAGACCTCCAGCTACTAGAAAGTTCATTGCAGAACATGAGATTGGAGGCAGCTATATATAAATGTGACCTAGCCAATCAGAAGGGGAGGGGAGATATGCCTGGGGGAAGGTATATAGAAAATGTAGGGTTCAGCTTTTAAGGTGCAAACAACTTGCTGACACTGCCCCCACTTCAGTAACTTAGAAGAGACCATAAATGCATCTCCAGTGGCTTTAACATCCTGGAACTGAGGGATTTGTGGACACAGAAGATATACTCATCTTTTCAATAAAACTTCTGACTAAATCCACCTTATGAGTGTTTTTTTTTTAATACACAAAGTATCTGTGACTTCAGAGGGTGTGAAAACTCTTCCTCTTATTTTTACAGCACATATTTCTCTATCCAAGGGAGGAAAAATGAGCCCAGCCAGGTAAGCACCCAGAATAACAGATGTGTTTTCCCAAGATTATACCCAAGAGACAGAAAATAAAGGTTTAGTTTGATGCAGATGTCCTAAAAACAACAAGTTTATCCTGTAACCTTGCCAAGGCAATGTCTGCTGTTTTCAATGCTAAACTGGAGTAAGAGTAAGGAGAGGAATATTCAGAGCAAATGAATTTGAAGCTCCAAGGCAAACAAGAACAGAAACAGGGAGGTTCTCCATGTTGGAAGTCAATCATTGGGCAATGCCTCCCCTTCATCACTGACCTGGGATTTTAGCAGAGCGAGTTTCATGTTGGAGACAATAAGACATTACTGGAGAGAATCAAAAAGGTCTGGGTTGGGACCTCAGGCATGTCACTCAGACTTTCTGATTTGAGGAATATCTAACCATCCTGCTACTGATACTTGAAATTATACCATTAGCAACTAGTATTCCATACTATTAAGGATTTATACTCTCTGCAGTCCTGGCTGATTCAGAAGACCTGGTACCCCAATCTCTAGCACATGCCAAGTATAATAAGTCAATAAATGGCAGATTCAGAACTCAAGCTCATATCTGCTTAACTCCAAAGCCTGAGTTCTTGTTACTATCTCTCATTGCCTCCCAAAGGACAGCCATGAAAACCAGGACCCAGAGGGTGGGCTCAAATGAAACTAAGCTTATACCTAATACCAATTAAGGCAGCAGTGTGGAATAGAAAAAAATAGCACTGATACAGAATTGAGGGTAGCAGAAGGGGTGGGATGGGAAACAGCATCAGGGACAGCTACAAAATTTTCAAAACTTTGGAAAACTCCAAACCTTATGTTCTTCCCACCATCTCTCATTGCCTCCCAAAGGGTGGTCCTGAAACTCGAGACACAGAGGTTGAGCTCAAATGAAACTAAACTCAATACCTAATCTAAATGAAGGCAGCAGTTGTGGCAGCATCTCGTGGAAGATGTGATACATGAGACAAATACTGAAGAGTGGTGGGGATGGCGTTGGGGAGATAGTCTAAGAAGAAACAAAAGGTGCTCTAGGCAGAGGGAGGGACCCTGACAAAGAACTGTGGACCTGAATCAGCACAGCCCATTTAGGGAACAGTGGGCCCAGGCATCTGTGCACAGGGGACAGGACACAATAAGAAGGAGGAAGGGACCAAATCTCAGGCCTTTGTGAGCTAAGCAAGAGGCTTAGACCTGGTTGTCAAAGCTTGGAGGAGTAGATATCATTGTTATTGTTGTATTTAGCCTGATTACAGGGAAGACTGGCTTTCAAGGGGTTTGAAATGTACTTTTCTTTGGCGAAAGCAAGCCAAGTGGTTTAGAGGAGAAAATGAACCCACTTCAAGAAAGCTCTAAGTTGGCTACATAGTGATTTTTTGATAGAAGGTGTGCTTCGATGTCAATAAAACAGCTCAAGACCCTGCCACCTCCCCCTCAGCTCCCTGAGAGGAGGCGCAGGCGTTTCTTTATACTCATAAACCCCCCATCTGCATGAGGAGGCTATTTCCGCCTTAAAAATAGAATCATAAAATTAAAGGGTGGCCCACAGTGGCTCAGAAGGCAGTGTTCTCACCTGCCATGCCGGACACTTGGGTTCGATTCCCGGTAACTGCCCATGCAAAAGAAAATAGAGAGTCATGTCAGCTGATTTGCTCTTTTTTTCTCTCCTAATCATGGAAAAAGCAAGCTCACCCTAAGGGATAACCAGAAGATTTCATTTACTCAGTATGCTGACTGAGGGGCTTGAGGCCAAATTTTCCTTCTCTGGAGTCCTATGTAACCATGTGTTTTTTTCAAAAGACAGCCTTTTTATATTGTTGCCTTCGCTTCTCTTCCACTGCACTCTGGTACCTTGAAGGCCAGAGCTATGTCTCATTTGTCTGACAAGGCCAGGTGCATGGTGGAGTTTCATAAGTACTGAGTAATGGAACGGTCGGATGAATGAGTGTTGCAAACTTAGGATACGGTTGGGTTTTGTGTGTGTGTGAATTTAGATAGGTAAAGGCCCTTGCAACTGTATCAACAGATGCGGATTTCAGGCATAGGCAAATGAAACACAGCTCTGGCCTTCCAGGTACCAGAGTACAGTGGAAGAGAAGAGAAGGCAAATATATAAAAAGACTGTGGTTTGGACAAACATGACATGGGACTCCAGAGAAGGAAAACTTGGCCTCTACCCTTAAGGCTGCATATTTAGTAAATGAAATTTTGTGATTATCCTTTCATTGTACATTTCACAAGTCATTCATTCAACAGTTCTGTGAGTGCTCATGACGGGTACCAGACACTGTTCTAGGCTTTAGAATTGCAACAAGGAAACAGAATGGACAAAATCCTTGTTTATGCCATTTACATTTATGCCAGAAAATAGACAAACAAACAAATGCATATGTAATACAAGGACAGGCAGAGTCATTCCTCTGGAGAAAAAATTAAGCAACAATAAGGGACTAGGCAGTAATTGGTATTGGCCAGAGAAGGTCCCCAAGAGGAGGTGACATCTGAACAGAGACCAGCACAAGGTGAGGGAGCAAGCTGTGCAAATATGACAGGTGGAAGGTCCAGGAAGAAGGAAGAGCAAGTGCAAAGACCCTGGAGAGGCCTCTCTGCTTGCCACATTGTCAGAACAGCAAAAAGTTCTCTCTGGCCAAAAAGGCTGGGGGTTAGAAAATGAGGTTAGAGATATCCAGGACCAGGGGTAAAGCCTCCTAATGAACTATTTAAAATAATAATAATAAAGTGCATAAACAGGGGGTTGTCACAGGGAATGTAAAACATCTGTTAACGGTTACTTTGAGGGTGGAGGTGGGGGTGGGAAATGTGTTTGAAAAAAGACGTACATTTTATAAAAAGCCAGCATCACAGAAGTGGGTTAAAACCTTAGGTGCATTTTGTTACATGACTCTGAGGTTGCCTTTGGAAAGCAGAAAGGTAGAATACATTTGGGATTTTATATTAGGCATTTAGTAAGGGTCAGTGAAAATGAAAAGAATGGTATTTGATCAGGAAGAGAAAAGTCAAATTCTTTTTATGGAAGACATTGGCTGATGAAATTTCTTCTTTTTCATGAGTAGTGGGATAGGGCGCAGACAGGACAGATGGAGGAACCAGTTCTCTATCCAACTCCCCTATGCAATCTTGCTCTAGAATCTTCTCTGTTTGAGGCACTTTCTTGTAAAATAAGGCAAATATCATTAAGCTGCGGCCCACTGTATAGGAAGGAGATCCAATGGTTCCCGAGAACCTTGACATTTTATTTCTCAACTTGAAACATTACATAAAATCTCATATTTGAAATGCAATCAGTGCGCCTCTAAAAAAGTATCAAAACCTTCAGTAAAATGAAAGTATTTCCCGCTAAAGTCTTCAATCCTCCCCCACTTTTCCTGATGGGGCGTTGTTCCATATTTCCACAAAAGTATTTAAATATTTTAATTAGACGATGATAAAGAGTTATTTTCTGAGTCTGCCCCGCATGGGGCAGAATCCTCACTCTCATTATGTTTGATTTCAAACAGGGGGTCTAGGAAAGGAATTCATTAGCAAAGCCCCTGGATGCCGTGGGTTGACTTCCTTTGATAATGCCACCACCCACCCAGAATCAAATTTCCTGCTCTAAACCTTTAATTGAAGGTTTTCATTAAAATATATATATAACGTATTTGAACATGTATGAACAAAATCTTGCTGGTTAAGGAACATTCATTTTTTGGTTTGACGTCTCCTATCTATAGATGTAGCTGGAGTGATTTAAAGCAACCTAGTGAAAGATTTCCAGCTCACAGCACCCCTTCCTATCCATCTGTCACTGTGTGCGCAATTCCACCAGTATAGTGTTGCCCCTGGGGATAAGGACATCATCCAGCTACTTGATCTGATGTGTGGAAGTCTTTTATGTCATCTCATTATCAACAGTTCAAAGTTTTGAACTTTTAATGCCTTAAGCTACCTCTCCTGTCCTCACTTCTGGCCACCATTTCCCAGCTCTACCCTCACTACCTTGGCCACCCTGTACCATGTTTTCCTGCCCCGTGAAACTACTCACCATTCCCGAATGCCATGTATTCTCATGCCTCATTCCTTTTACCCTGCTGTTTTTTCTGCTCAGAATCTCCTTCTTTTTGTTTTCCCTCCAGCAAACTCCTATTCACTCTTCAAAGCCCAGTAAAATGTCTTCTCCTCTCTTCTGCCCCTTCTGCCTTTGCGTTCAGCAATGTTGGCATCTAATCCTTCCATAGTGTCCTACACTGGAGATTAAAATCATATAGTGCGAGCTCCTTACTATATATGGAATGGCTGTTAGCTAGAATGCAAAGAACATGGGCTTTGAAGTCAGACAATTATTGGTTCATATTCCAGCTCAATCCATTCCTGGTCATACAACCTTAGGCAAAATATACAACTTTTCAGGTCTCAGTTTCCTCAAATATACCATGGAAACAATCCCATGGAAATAATAATATTACATGTATAGCATGTCTGGAGTGAGAATTAAATATTACAGTGTGTATAAAGTGCTTAGTAGATAGACAGTATCAACAGGTGGTAGCCAGTATTGTATCCCCAGCTCAGTAATGGGGGCTCAACATAAATATGTTCTGAACTTTATTACTCTCTAGATGTGCCCTCTTAAGGGCAATTAACTCTTAAAGGAATAGCACTTTAAATGGGAAAATTTACTATGAAGCAATCAGTAACTGAAAATAATGGATTTCTGTTACTACTATCTGCATATTAATTCTCATTATATATGTGTTAGGTCACTCTGTCAAACACAGGCTTTTGTTTTTTTGTATGCTGTATGGCGGGGTCACATTTCATTCTTTTTCCTCGTGAGTATCCTGCCAACAATGACAGCACCATTTGTTGAATTTTTGTTTGTTATTTTTTTGTTTTGCTTATTTGTTTATTTTGGGGGGGAAATGCACAGACTGGGAATTGAACCCAGGTCTCCTGCATGGCAGGTGAGAATTCTACCACGGAATTACCCTTGTACCCTGTTCTAGTTTGCTAGCTGCTGGAATGCGACACACCAGAAACGGATTGGCTTTTAATAAAAGGGGATTTATTTTGTTAGTTCTTCAGAGGAAAGGCAGCTAACTTTCCACTGAGGTTCTTTCTTATGTGGGAAGGCATAGGATGGTCTCTGCTGGTCTCTCCAGGCCCCTGGGTTCCAACAACTTTCCCCGGTGTGACTTCTTTCTGCAGCTCCAAAGGCCTGGGCTGAGCTGTGAGTGCTAAGATGAGGAATGCCGAGCTGCTTAGCCTGTACTACGTTGAGGTCTCTCATTTAAGCACCAGCCAATTAAGTCAAACGTCCTTCATTGCAGCAGGCACGCCTCCTAGTCGACTGCAGATGTAAATCAGCAACAGATGAGGTTCACGTACCATTGGCTCATGTCCGCAGCAACAAAGCTAGGTATGCTCACCTGGCCAAGTTGACAACTGAATCTAACTACCACACACCCCAAACAGGCTTTTAAAGAAGGCGCCAAAGATGGGAAGAACCTAGGGCTAAAGAAGCTTGATCTGACAGTGGGGCTCAATGAATGCCAATCACATCTTTTGGACAAATCTGGGTGAATTAGGCATGATCCCCAGACAAGAAATAAGAACCAAGCAGAAGGAGCTTGAGTGTGGTTGGACCTGAAAGCAGGATCTTGACCCAGGGCAAAACAGGGATTTTGCTCTGCCAGGAATTACATTTATGAGAAGCCAAGACAGAAGAAGGGAGAGAAAATAGGGGGAAGTAAGAAAAAGAAATTTGTACAAATTTGCCAAGGCCTATGGATATTAGGAGCTATTACCCCTCTTTGATGTTGGGGTTATTCATTCCTTTCTACAGTCATCTTTCTTCCAGTCAAGTATTTTTTGAGTAACCACTATATCCCAAGTGACAGGATACAACATAAACATGGATTAAGTATAGTTCCAGCCTTCCTGGAGCTCATACTCTGTTGGGGAGGGCAAACATGACTATTTTTATTATTTTTTCTTTCTATCAACCATTTCTTTTCTGTTCTCCCTGCTGGTGTAGTGAAGTTATCTTTGAAAATGTCATCCTGGTTTTACTATGCTAAGGAGATCAAGAAAGGAAGCTGGGTCCTGCCCATTTACAAACAAAAATTTGAAAGAGGGAACACATAGCTCAGAAGTTGAAATTGAGGATTCCAGTCTCTCTTCAAGTAGAGGTTCTTATTTTAGAGCTCTTGTCTGCTCTAACCTTAGAAGATTAGGATATTGTTTGAACAAGAGCTTTGCCTTAAGATTTTTATGGAGAAAAATGTTGAAAGACATTGAAAAATGAGACATAGGATAAGGATGCTTTACCAAGAGGAATTCAAGTATAAAGAAAAATCCACACTCACTTAGCATCTGCTGTTCACTAGGTATGACAGTCAACCATTATTAAAAAATAAAAAAGCTCATCCTCTGATTAACATTAATGAATGAAATCCTTCAGGAACACTATTCATAGCTTTTCAAACAAAATCATTTGGAAAACAGACATCAGGGAGTAATGCTGGCCAGTCTGTTGGCCCCAACAAAGACACGTTCTTAATCTCAATCTGTGTTCCTGTGGTTGTGCCTCATTTGTAAATAGGACCTTTTGAAGATAGAATTTTTAGTTAAGGTGTGATCCAGCTGAATCAGGGTAGGCCTTAATCTGTATTACCAAAGTCCTTTATGAGCAGAAGAAATGTGAACACAACCAAACAAAGAAGGGCGAGCAGGAAGAAGCCAGAAGACAATTGAAATGGAAAGAGCAGACACAAGGAGCCAGAGATTTTCATGTGATGGGAGGCAGAGATGCAAGCCAAGTAACCATAAGAATTGTGGCAAGCTGGCACCAGAATGCCAAAGATGCCCGGAGAAAGCATGAGCTTGCTGATGCCTTGACTTTGGAGTTATAGCCTCTGAAACCATGAGATGATGATGATGGTTAAGCCAACCAGTGTGTGGTATTTGTCATAGCAGTTTGGCAAGCTAAGATGCTGTCTTAGGGTAGAAAATAAGAAAGTCAGAGAAATCCATTCTAGAAAATACATGAAATCCTAGAATTATACTCTTTCAGGTATGATGAGAACTAATATTAACTATCTAATTGGTGAGATGGTAGGGTGTTCACCTATTCATTCATCTATTCATTCATCTATAAATCCATTCACCCAATAAATGTTTCTTGAGCACTATTCATGTACAAAGCACTGTATCAGACATTGAGATACAATGTCAAATAAGGTGTGACCTCTGCCTTCAAGGAGCTCACAGCCTGATGGAGGTGGGAGTCAGGAACAGCATGGCTACAGTAGAATGTGATAGCACTATAAGAGAAGTGAGCAAAAGAGGCTGCAACAGTTCATGGAAGGGATTGCTTAAGAGCTCAGGGAATACTTTCCTGTTAAAGCACCCAAGGTGGGAGGGGAAGGGCAAGGCAGTAGCATAGACATTCCTAGCAGAGGGAAGAGACAAAGTGGTAACAGGGCATTTGAGTGCTTTATAAGCCACAGCTCAGCAAAATGGGCATGGGGGTCTCTGCTCCTATGACCTACCCCATATGTCATCACTTTTGATTTGGTCATAATTTATAGACTTGTGAAAATCCAGACCAACTCTCCCCACCATATCTAAATAAAATATCTAAAACATAATAAATAAACTAGGGCTCCAATCCTGGATTTGCCTCTCCCCTATTGTGTGATTTTGGGGGGAAGGACATTAAGTTTCTCGACATCTCAGCATTCTCTTCTGCAAAACAGAACTATAGTAGCTGCCTTGCATTTTCCTTGCATGTAGTGCTTTGAACTGTCTGTCAACTGTTCATGAGTACGTGGCATTTCTCTCACTATTATTATTATTTTATTTTTATTATTACTATTATTATTATCTTGAAGAAAGATGAAGGTTTTAAGTCAATGTCTTTGGCTGCAAATGTTTCTGAAAGGGGAGACATATTAGAAGAAGGATTGCCTGTCAATAAAAAGGTTTTCAATGTTCTCTATTAGGAATCATGAGCAATCTGACCTTGTAAAAAATAAAATGGTCTGAATTCTTTACATCCTGGCTTGGCTCCTAAAGGCAGCTAAAGTGATATTATAGACAAAGAGAAACATTGCAGGGAAGGCAGCAGCCTTAATTTCTGAGGTGAATGAGATGGATAGCCCCAGTGCCCAGCAGTAAACCTCTTAGTATTTATGAAACTGAAATTACACTGTTCCAATAAAAGGGAAAGTTAAAGAAGAGCGCGCTCTACATAATGGCCTCTTGTTAAGCCTTCCTGATTACCTGGGCTCTGTTTTCATGAAAACCTCCAGCACCCCATGTTTCAGGGCCACCATTCACCAGGGGCAGATAGGAACTGTTTATTTAGCCAAATGAAAATTTACACTTAAATGAAAAATACTAGTGGCGTTTGGTTTGGAGAAACAATTACCTAGACTCGACATCACAGCTGCAAATTGCATCAGCTGTAAAAGCAAGTCGGGGGCACAGATTACGCAGCCGCTGCCTGACATCAAAGGCAGCTAGGCCTGTTTCTTCATCTGCAGTTTGAACAATATTTCTCTTTGATCCTGAACACCAAGAACCAGGGTGGAGGAGGCAGGGGGCCGGGGAAGGAGAGGGTGGTGCCTGGGTGGATATGTTACAACATGACACCTACTGATGTTTTCGTGGTTGAGATGCAGAGCCAGGTCAGGAAAATACCATTTAAACAAGCAACTGAAATCTAGAAGAAAAAATGAAGATGGAAAGATTTCATTCAATCACTCAGTCAACAGTTCATTTTGAAGAGGTGGCCACAGCCATTCCATGCAGGCCAAGGCCACTGGAAGGAAAGAGCAAGAAGGGTCACATGATATAGGATGAGAGAGAACAGGCTTGAGGTCTTCTTATGCCTTGTACTGGCTATGGGATCTTGGACATATTATATACATTTTGCTTCTTAGTATTCTTTTCTAGTCCTATAATTTCTCCCTTACCACTAGGCTTCTGTCCCTTGGAGTTTAAATTTAGTCATCAACATTTGAGCTCCGACGCTTCTCCATCTACCTTTGACCCTTAATCAAAATTCTACAACTTTCTGGGGGTAGGCATTCAGTCCAACCTCCCTCCCTTAGTTAGGCCCCAGTTCCCAACTCTGAACCCTTTGACTGGCATCACAGCCAGGCCACCCAAGACCCGTCAGAGAAAAATTCAGACTCATGCAAAGCCCCAGGATAGTCACTGCAGGGGACACACGTGCAATGGGAATCAGATGTGGCCCAGCTCAGAGTCAGAAGAGGCAGAGAGGCTAGCAAGTAAGACACCTCTCTGGCAGAGGAGGCATGGAGAAAGGACAACTATTAGGGGAAAGTTAAGGAAGCTTCCTGGCAGAACAACACCTAAGCTATATGCTGAAGAACGAGTAGTTGTTCTCTATGTAAGAGACTTGAATTGTTCCCTTGACTAAGTTGAGTTAATGATACATACATTTATTAACTCCCAATGCCCCCAAAAGAATGTGTCACTCTGCTACACCCTTTCCATGGCCATTGCCCTCTGTGTTTTGGCCCATATATCCAATCTCCTACTGCTTCCCACAGACTCCTTGGGCTTTCCTTCAGGATTACTAAGGTAAGGACAAGAGAGGAGGTTATTCCGGGCCTTTCTTCTCCCCTTCTTATAATTCAGCATCTCTGTTCTTATCAGTTTTATTTATTTGCTCTTTTGAATAAATTTTCTTGGACCAAAGTTTGGGAGCCCATGAAAGGCTTAACTCCATTTCAAACTGAGCTCACTATTGCCAGCTTCTGGTCATCTCACCATGCTGTAGCCCTCCTGTCAGTGGCAATCCTCTCAGCACGTCGCCACCAAGAGTTCCCCCTCTTGGTCCCATTCAGTAATAATAGTTGCATTAAGTGAGTGACTGCTGGTTAAATAGTTTATGCACGCATTGTATTTCATGTTTATAGTGATTACTTTGTGAACTAGGCAGTATTAGCTCCACATGATTGATTAAGAAACTGAAGCTCATAAAAGTTAAGCAACATTCCCAAGGTCACAAATATGGAAAATAACAGACTCCTGATCCAATCATGTGCAATATTAGCCCATATAACAGACCAGAATCTTCCCTTCCAGCCTCAGGTCTTCATACATGCCCTATACCCCAACCAAAATTTTGCTTTTCCCAAAACATGCATGTTCTCTCCTCATCATTCTACTAAAACCAACTCATCAATCTGGGGTTTTCATCTTAGTAAATAGCACCTTTTTTTTTTACCTAATGACCCAAACCCAAAACTAATGACTCATCCTACAGTCATCCCATCCCCTTCCACCCACAGCCAATGAGGTGACCCAATCCTCTAGCCTCCTGGTTTCTTGTCTGCAAGTTACCCTTTAAAAAAAAATGACTAAAAGTAGTTTAAACTGTAAGTGATTTATTGTTTCACGTCATAGAATTTCAGGAGGTAGAATACTTCCAGCGTTCAGGAATGAAAAGACGTGTATGTTCTCTCCACCTTTTCACTCTGACATCCCAGAGGGCCAGATGACCGCATGGAAACCCAAGATGGCCACCACACTCCGGTGCTGGCTTCCTTCCTCAGCCACAGCTAGAGGCAAAAATGATGAATTTCTTCTTGCCCATCTGTATTTAAAACTGAGAAAACTCCTTCCCTGAATCTCATCTTCCACCATTGTGTCTTCCTTTCCACTTCCTGTCTCCTTTCATTGGCCAGAATTTCATCACATGCCCATCTGTTTTAGTTTGCTAAAGCTGCCAGAAGGCAATATACCAGAAATGGATTGGCTTTTTACAATGGGGGTTTATTAGATTATAAATTTACCGTTCTACAGCCATGAAAATGTTTAAATTAAGGCATCCAGAGAAAGATACCTTGATTTTGAAGAAAGGCAAATGGCATCCAAGGTTCCTCTGCCACATGGAAAGGCACATGGTGATGTCTGCTGGACCTTCTCTCTCCAAAATGTCTCTGGGCAGCTGTGTGTCCTTGCTTGTTCCTCCTGGGGCATTTTTGTTGCTGTGGGCATTTTCTTTCCTTCTCAGCTTCTTTCTGCTCTGAGCTCTCTCCAAAATGTTTCTCCCTTAAAGGACTCCAGCAAGTGGATTAAGACCCATCTTGGATTGGTGGGGTCACATCTCCATGGAAACAACCTAATCAAAAGGTCCCACCCTACAATAGGTCTGCACCCCAAGAATAGATTAGAATATCATGGCTTTTCTGGGGTACATAATAGTTTCAAACCAGCACACCATCTTAATCAAAGCACTGGTAAAGGGGAGTCAAACTGCTATGATCCAACTACTCAAGAGTTACTTCCAGCTCTGGGAAGGTCCCTTTGCATGAGTATGTATCTAGGTGGAGAGAAAACATCCAAATAAAATCAGGCCTCTGTCAGCAAGAAGAAGCAGGGAGAAGAATAGATTTGGATGACAGCCAATAGTGTCTTCTGCAGCCTCTCCTATCCACCCCTTCCTCTTCCATTCCTGGCCTTCCTTAGATCAGTCGACTGTTATCCCTCCCCTAGATTTCTGCAACAGATTTCTAACTGGACTCTATAATCCCAATTTAGTTTCCTCTAATCCAACCATCATTCTGCAGCCAGAGTTAAGTGTACACAGTACAATTATGCCTTTATTTAAATATTTCAATGCTGCTTACAGGAATAAAGTCTAGACACTTTAGGGTGGTGCACAAAGTCTCTAGGCCCTGAGCCTTCACTTCCTCTGCCATCTTATCGTCTACTGAAACCATGCTGAACTACCTACACTGTCCCAAAAGGCCATGCCTTTGCACAGGCTGTGTCCTCTGCCCAGGACTCTGACTACCCTTCACTATCTGAAGAACTCTACTTGTCACTCAAAACTCCACTCAAGAATTTCTGTTCATCACCCTGGACAAGTGGAGGCTCAAAGCACTGAATCTGGGAGCTGGGCATGCAGGTAAGGTAAATTCAACCCAAAGGTAGCTGAGTATGGAATTAGGAAACCTGAAAGACAAATAGTGGCTAGGAGCAGAAGGGGGTTTGGAAACTGAGAGTATAAATAAAGGGTAAGCATCAAGGGACCTTAAGATATAGTATCTGAGGCCTTAGTGCCTCACAATGTCTGGATGGCTTTTCAGCTCCTCCATCAATATGCAGACTATCTCCTGAATTAAATTCTCTTTGTTTTATATTTTTAGAGTGGATTCCGTTTTCCTGTTTGGACGCTGACTAATGTAGACACTGAGCCGATTCTGTAAGATTTCTCTGTGAAATTTCTCCTTGCTCCTTCCTTTGTATTGGTTCTAGGAAGCAGAGACACACAGTCATGAAGAGCAAATGGCTTGCAATAGAGCAGAATCCAAATTCCTATTCTGCCATTTATGAACGGAAAGGCTCCACTGAAATCACTTAGCCTCTCTCAGTCTCAGTTTCTTCATCTGAGTTAAGAGTAGTAGTAGCCTCTTCTTAACTGCTGTTAGGACTAAATGAGATATTGCATATAAACACTTAGGCCAGTCCTTGATGCAGAGTTTCCCAGAAATGGTACCTTATACTTCCCCTTCCCCTTTCACAGCATTTTTTCACTGTATCTCAGTAATTTACTCAAATGTCTTTGACTTCCCCTACAGCAAGTGCTTATGAATCTTTAATATGCAAAGAACCCTGTGGTTGTGTAATAATGCAGATTCAGATTCAGGGTGTGTGGGATGGGCCCTGAGATTCTGCATTTCTGACAAGCATTTCTAACATGGTAATGCTGATGCCTCCGTCCAAGGCTTACCCTTAGAATAACAAGTCTCTAGACCAAAGGTCTCCAAACTTTTTCTATAAAGGGCCATATAATAAATATTTTGGGCTTTACTAGCCATAAGGTCTCTGTTGCAGCTATTCAGCTCTGCCATCAAAACTTTATTTACAAAAAGAGGTGTTGGGTGGGGCTTGGCCCGAGGGCCAGGGTTTGGTTCCCCTGCTCTAGACTGTAAGTTGTTTTAAGGCATGGCCTGTTTTATTCTCATTACTCTCATCACCAATACAAAGATTGTCACAGAGCAGAAACTCAATAAATGCGTGATATATGATTATGCAAACTCTTAGATGTATACATCTTTCCTATTGTGAAATTGGAAACTAAAGCTAGCGTGTATTATGCTCCAGGCAATACTCTCAGTTCATGATAGATGTTATTTTACATGTGCTCACAATCATCTTATGAGGAAGGTGCTATTATTATCTCCATCTTACAGGTGAACTACCCAGAAATCAATCATCTATCCAAAAGTCAAAGGAGAGCCAGGTTTCAGGACAAGGCAGATTCTGAGTCCAGGGCTCTCCAACACCCGGCAGTCAGCTCACCTGGGAGGATCCTGTCCCACCATTTTTTCCTACTATTTTTCCACACTATTTTTTCATTTGTTAATCTCTCTAGGAATAGTATAATTTCCTGGAGTGCTGGAATCATAATGGCTCTGTCTCTTTCCTTTTCCACTCTCAGCTCCCATAATAGTGTTGGACACATGGTGAGCACTTACCAAAGAATTCCCAGTTGATGTTTTTAAAAATTCAACCCTGAACACACATTGCTGGAAAACTGGGGCAGGAGAAAAATGTACCAAAGATCTCTGTATCCTCCATGTATACATAGAAGTTCAGCCTGAAGTTACTAATTATATCTGAAAATGCCTAAAAATTTAATAATGATTTAGCAGTTATATTCTTGAAGGGGAAGATTTCTGACTGCTTGCAAGTTCTGGGAGGTTAGAGGCTGTGTCCAGCATGGACCTAGGCATTTGATGGTATTTACTACCGATATAATAAAAATAGGAGGGGGCAAAGTAATCCAGTTAGAATAAGCTAGATGGGGCTGCCAGGAGATTGGGGCTCCGCCCCTGATGCAGCTGGTGGTTTATCTTTGCCCCTTTAAGCCTTAATTCTCTTGTAAGAACATAAGGGCTTTGGACTGGCGCATCACTTCAGTCTTCTGACTTCAAAATGCCATTACTTTAAAATACAAGGCTGTTATCAAAGAGACTTTGAAGAGTGTTTGCTCTTAAAGAAAATGGCCAGAAATTACCAAAGTTTTTGAATAAATGTCACTTCTGTGTGGTTGGCACTCCTGCTTATGGTGGCATTATCCCGTTTCTGTCGTCTCCCATCGCCATCAAATTCTAATGTGTTTCAAGCCAAGAAACAATATAATCAGCATTATTATAATTGCTTGTAAAGTAGGTGTAGATTGGTCATGAGTAGAGGGCTTATAGACCGTAATGAAGAGGAGATCAATGCATGTGCTTTGCGATTATTTTAGCCTCATTGTGAGAACACCCTGTGTGCCTGTGTGTATGTATGTGTGCTTATTTACATTTTATCCATTAGTGAGTATGAGACATTGGATAAAAGTACTCAATAAGACAGTACTTTGTTATCATCTCTACTTAATAAACAAGGAAATCACCACTGAGATGATTGAACAGCTTGCACTAGATCACCCACCCAGAGACAAGCTCTCTTGATTTTTAGTCACAGTAGTGAAGACAGATAAAGAAAATAAGAATTTATGGCCTCAAAACATTCTCCAAGTTACCAGTGTCTTGAATGCAAACAGCCCAAACATCCACATTACTTTCTTTTCAGGACTGCAGTGTGGGGGCTCTCACACTGCCTTCCCAAGCATGCTAACAGCACCACTTTCCCTACAGCCCAGCTGTCCCAACCAGGATTGACTGAGCAGGGTCTCACTGCTGAGACTCCGTTACATTTATGGAATGCGCAGTGGCACATTTCTTAACATAAGTATTGCCAAGGAGTCTCCCTTTGTCATGAGAAACTAAGACCGAGAGAAAGCACACTGTAGTGGGCAGGTCTTTCCTTGGCTCTGTCCAGCACTTTATTTTCAACCTCTTTTCAGTCCACAGACATACGTTAAGTGCCAACTAAGAATTTAATAGTTATTGCTAACATTCATGGAATACTTGTTCCTTGCCAGGTCCTGTATTAAGACCTTAATACATTTATTAATATATTTAATATTTTACAAATGAGGATACTGAGGCACAACATGCCTAAGGTCACACAGTGGGCAAGTGGTGAAGCCTAATTGCACCCAAGCAGTCTGTTCTTACACATTATACTGACTGTTGTAAGAACGCAAACTCAAGAAAGACACAACCCCTGCCCTCATGGAGCTTTCATTTAGTGGTAAATACAGAATGCAAACAGTTACATTAAAATGACTGAATTACAATTCTAATAATGATATGAAGGTGAAGTTCTCAGAGGTTTGGAAGCATGTAATAGGGGCATTTGATCCTCTCACAGGAGGAAGGGGAGACAGGGAGGTTTTTCCAGTGGGAATCTGTTGGCATTGAGCTCCAAAGGATAAGCAGGAGTTCACCAGGCAGGATGAGAGATGAGTCTCCCAGACAGGGGGCAAATGAGGTATGGAGACCTCAAGGCAAAGATGATATTGAAGCATTTGAGGAACTGCAAGAAGCCAGTACAGTGGAGAGCAGAGGGCAAGGGCTCGGTGGCACCAGACAAAACTGAAGAAGTGGCCAGTGTCTCCACTGTCTCAATTCACCAGCCATCATGGGATGGGGCAGGGTGTTGCCACTGTAATTGCAGATTGGAAAACAGGGTAGAGATTAGAGAAAAGACTTGAAAGCCAATCATCTAGGAGCTTATATGTGACCCATCCTTGTCCCCTGATGCCTGGTCCCGGCTCTCTTTTCTTTCTGCCTATACTTGGGATTCCCACAGGCATCTCCAAAATAAAGTTACACCAGGGATTCTTTCTACTGCAGAGACAAAATGAAACAGTTATTGAACATTTGCTCTCTCATTTAATTAATTCCTTACAACAAATGTTTGAGGTTTTCTATTACATTTTACAATTATGGAAATGAAAGGATCAGAGATAAAGGAACCCGTCCGGTATCATACAGTGGTGTGTGAAGCAGCTCTCAGCCCAGATCTTTACTACTCAAATATGTGCACTCCTTCCACTACTTCATGCTGCCTACGTTTTAAATGGGCAAAGTAATCATAAAGTATGTCGCAAAGTGCTTTAAGAAAACGAAGATCTGAGAGAATACACAGAGCCCAAGTCTTTTGCTGAAAAGTTCACCATAAGCATTAGAGCAAAATCACTTCTCCCTGTGCCCTCCACACCCCTCTGCCAACAGTCAGGGTCCCAGCAGGAAACAGATGGTATACCCAAATTGGGTAATTTGAGAAGAGTTGACTAAAAGGACCATTTAAAAATGTGTAGGAAAGGTGAAGGAAATCACCGGGGATGGTAATGGCTGGCTTCCATTATCACCCCTACTTCTGAAGCAGCAAGAGGAGAGGATGGTTGTTTGTCCAGAGAAGAGGGCTGTACAGAGAGGGCTGTTTGGCATGAGCTGTGACACTGGACCTTCGTGGCACCATAGAGAGGCATGTAGGGGAATAAATACCCAAACTCACGCCCTTCCACCCTCCCACCTCCTGCTGATGCTCCCCACTGGCCAAACCCAACCAAAAGTCAAAGGGCAGGGAAGTTGGTTGATGTAATCCTTACAGGGCAGCCTCCCAAGGCACAGGGCAGGATGGAGAAGGATAGAGAGGGGCTATGGAGCAACAGATGGAAAAGATCCAGCACAGCTCCTCCCTAGATCCCTGGGAATGGTCATTCAAGATGTGATAGAGCAGTATGATCAATAAGGCTAGTAAAATCCCATTTGAGCAATCATTGTCTACAGCTGTGTTTTCTCTCTCTGACCACAGTGGCAATTTCCACCACAGCACCTGTGCTTACTCCCTTGTCTGACCACTTACACCAATCAGAGCCAGGCTGGGGTCTCAGCTAGAGTCCCAGTCTTCTGAGAACCCTTTCCGTTTGCTCCTGGCCACACTCCCTCCTTCCTTGAGAATCCAGGGACGGTGGACCCCATGTGCATGTTTTATTAGACTTCCTGACAGTAGGAACTTCCTTCTAGGGGCATAAGCATAATAGCAAGATAATGAGAACCTTGGGAACAGTAGCTGGGTCTTATTTATTTCTGATGAATAGATGAATGACTGATGGGCTGAAGGAAGAATGCTAACATTTATTGATTACCATCCATGTGCCAAGTATCTCCTTAAGTGTGGTCACATATTTTAACGCTGCCTGAATCAAAGTCAAGCAACCAGGAAAATGTCATTATTATCAATTTATTCAGGATTTACTATGTGCCAGGCAGGAATGATAGCAAAATACTTAACAACCTGCATGGCACTGGCAACAAAAAATATATCAGAACAACTGCTGGCCATAATGCACAGGGATGGCTGGATTTGTACCACTGGTTAAGAACAGTCTGGTGCCAGGAACTGGGCTGAGGATCATTCATACATTTAACTGAATCCAATTGAGGTAGATATTATTATTCCATTAAGCAAATGAGGGATTTGAGATACAGAATAATTTAGTTGTACAATGTCATGCAGAAAATAAGTAGTGGTAGAACTGAGATTCACACCAGTTCCAGCTTATTCCATAGTGTGTGTTTTAAATACTACACTGGTCTGTCTTACCCTGCTGCTCCTGCATTTGTGGTCCCTTTGCTTGGATATCTTTTTCCCCAGCCAGCCCCAGGGCTTGTCCCTTCCAGTCCTTGCCCAAGTGTCACCTCCTCAGGAGGGCCTTCCATGACCATCCAATTTAAAATTAACCTCCTCACCACAACCCTGACACTATCCCCTTTTCAAGCTTTACTTGTCTCTGTGACATTTATAACCATCTATCACACTACATGCTTTACTAGTTTAGTTTGATGATTGACTGTCACTCCCTGGTAGGATGTAAGCTCCAAGAAAATAGGAATTTTTCTCTGTTGGGTTCACTGCTGGGTCTCCCGTGAACGGAACATGTCTCACACAAAGTAGTGTACAATAAATATGCACTGGATGAGTGAATATATTTGGTGGTGGTCCTGAACTTTAGAGTGTCCACCAAGGTCAAGTGTGCCAAGGACTAGAACAGTAAGAATCAACAGGGAGGGGAAAAAAAAAAAAACTGAGGCCAAGGAAGAAAAAGGACAGTAGGGGAAGCAGGAGCATTGGATCTGGGTGAAGCTGAAAACAGAAAAGTCTTGCACCAGATCAGGTACTAAAAGGATCAGCAATCACGTGGGAAGAAGCATTCAGGCTAAAGCTAAGTGAACAGTTCAGGACAGAGAGCAAGAATAATGCAGAGGTGGCAAGGTGCTTTTAAATCGGTGCTAGCTGAACCTAGCTCAGCTAGCACCACTTTGAAGCACCATTGAGTGGCCTGCCTGATTTAGGAAACCATGGTGCTCAGCTACATCATGCTTTGAACTTAAGGTCCAGGACATATTAAGCACTAATAAATATTTGTTAATGAATTGGTTTCTAATCCCAACCCATCACTGACATGACATATGATTTAAGGCAAGTCACTTTTTCCTCTGTGAGACTTAGTTTATCTGTAAATACAGTGGAAAGATCAGGGCACTAAACTTCTTGTTTGTTTGTTTGTTTTTAACTATGCAAGCTTTTAAAAATCCTTCAATCAAAGAGTAAATACATAGGGCAGGTGAGAAGGGAACTGTCCCTGTAAGTGCAGCTCGAGATCTAAAGCCCCACCCAACTGTCCTGAGCATCCATGCTACAGTGGCCCCAAATTGGTTCCTTTACACTTTGTGGTCTGGAGCAAGGTCTGAAGGCATTGGGCATGACAAGCCCTTCAAAACAGCAATAGCAGAGAATGGCTTCACGCTTACCCTTTGTCAGACACTTTTCCAAGGATGTTTCATGTATTAACTTACTTAATTCCCAATTTATAAATGAGAGTGTAAGGGCACAGAAAGGTTAAGACACTTCTCCAAGGCCACAGTTAGCTAGCTGTAGAGCATGGCATCAAACCCTGTTACCTGGCTCCAGAGACCTCGCATTTACCCCGACTCCTTCCTACCTCACAAGGTGGGTGCACCATATGCACTCATGTGCTGTTGAATGGGACCTATGAGAGGGAGTTTGATGGAGAGAGGAAAGAAGAAGAGAAGGAAGATAAAGGGGGAGGAAGAGAATGTGATCAAGCTGGAACCCAGAGTGTTCTTGGCTCTCTAGAAAGAAGGTGGCTTCTGGAGTGAAACTAGCTGCCTGGAGTGGGACACCAGGAACCAAATGTTGCCTTCCCCCATGCTTCCAGAGCCACCTCTAATGAGACAACTTCTCTCAGGCTCCACATTTTCTAATTCAGAGATGGTAAAATCTATTTTTTATAGTAAAAGTTTAGATGAGGGCATTCCCTAAGAGGACTTTTTCAGAAAAATGGGAGGTCAATTTACCAAAGGATTTTTTTTTTCTTACTGGAACAAAAAAAAAATTATGTTTTGTGAATAATGATGGGAAATAGAAACCTTCCCATATTGTTATAGACATTTTTCCCCTCTAATTAATTTAATGAATTAGAATACACAAAACTCAATAAAAAAAATTACTGAAAAGCCTGGTAAGCAACATTCAAAGCCTCTCAACCAGTCATTTTCATATTTCCTGAAGCCAACATTTCCATTAAAGTGGTGTGACATTATGCAAAAAAAATATAGACTTTTACTGTAACCTCAGGAGAGGGATGTAAAAATTGGCAGTGGATGAAGGCAAATGACAGAGATTATCTGCAGGAACAGAAAGGCCTTCAGTGTTTTTCAAAGAGCCTCCGCTGGCATTTTGTAAGGGACATGTCTTCATTGCATGGAACTGTCCAGCATTGTACAGGACTCAGAATCCCTGACCCCACTACATACTGGTAGTAATTTGAACCCATTGTAACCACCAAGTCCATTCCCCCCACCCCACCCCACACACAAATTTCTAGATGCCTCCCAGAGGGACAATAGTGACCCTGGCTGAGAATCAATGGTAAGCAAACCTGATAAACTCAGCAACACTTGTTGAGTCCCTCCATGGGTCTCCAAGCAGCTCATTGTCTAGTAAGGGGAACAGGGAGACAGGGATGTATGCACTAAGCTGTAATAATCTAAGACCCCCCCCCCACTCCCACCTCATGCTCAGGGTTACAGTGTCACCTCATACACGGTAGGCCTTCTATTAATGTTTATTTAATGTAACACAAAATGCAATGTTTACAAAACATGAAATATCCTCAAAGGCTAGGGTTCACCTTGCAGCAAAAGGAATCAACTAAATCAAATGAAAACACAATCTGCAAATATAAGAACTGGAAGGGACCCCAGTGATCGTGTAGTCTAGGAGTTGGCAAACACTTTCTGCAAAGGACCAGACAGTAAATCTTTTAGGCTTTGTGGGTCATACAGTTGCTGTTGCAACTGCTCAACTCTGCCAGTCATAGTGCAAAACAGTCACAGGCAATATGTAACTGAATGGGTGTGGCTGCGTTCCAGTAAAACTTTACCAAAGCAGGCACGGGGGCCAGATTTGGCTGGAAAGGACATAGTTTACAGATTGCTAACCTAGTCTAATCACCTTATCTTGAAGAGTTGGAAATCAAAGTCTAAAGAAAAGCGGTTCATCCAAGGATTCACAGCTAAGAAGTAGAAGACAGAAGACTCAGATTTAAATCTCCTGAGTCTTAGATCCTGATTTTCTAATTTTTAACAGGCTTTCTCCCACGTAACCGAACTTAGTTTCATGTTGCTTTCGATTAATATTAATAAATAAAAGTAATAACAAAAGCGATCACCTATTGTGTGCTTACCATGTGCCAGACACTGGTTTAAGCACTTTAAAAGTATTTTTATGTTTAATCCTTATTATAATCCTATGAGGTAAGTTTTATTGTTACTCCCATTCCACAGATAAATAAATCAAGGCACAGAGAAGTTAAATAACTTGTCCAGGTTGATTCAGGGAAGTTTAAAACTTTCCCAAGCTAATAAGTGATAATGCCAGAATCTGACATCACCCTGATTCCATAGCCTTTGCACTTAACTTTTACCAGGATTTCTTCGCATCTTTGCTAATCCATGCAGCTCTATCCCTTTCAAAGGCCAAAAATATCAGGCCTATACTACATGTAATTTCAGTGTCAGCTAGAGTCGTCCTGACCTTCAGAAACTCCAGGAAATGTGGCCCAAGCATCTGATTCCACAGCCTATGAGCATCCGCAGATGCATCCAAGATTTATCTGAACTACAATGACTCAGGCCAGAGCTGACATTAGGGGGAAGCAAGAGAGGTACTGCCTAGGGTGCAAAATCTAAGGGAACACCAAAAAAAACCAAAAAGCAAAAAACTCAGCAATCACGATAAGTAACATTTTAATGCAATATTTTAAAAATCAAGATTAATGCAGAATCTCCATAATGAACCAAAATATCAAAGTTTTAAATAAAAATGGATCAATACTACTAATTTTTCCTTTTGCCTCAGGCTTCAACATGGCTCCAAGCAGCACTGTGACTGATTTTGTCAATACTTAAAATTGTTATATTTTGTTAATCATGGTATTTTGGGACATTAGTTTGACTTTTTCAATATATTGCATTAAAATATAACTTATCTTGATTCCCGAGCCTTTGGCACCCCCTTAACTTTTGTGCTGAATCTAATGCCTAACTCACCGCACCTTAGTTACTGCCCTGCCTCCTATACCATTGTCTATTCTTCTTCCTTGGGTCAGTTCCATTGTCCATTTTCCCAATGGCTCCACTCATCATCAGACTGAGTCCTGTGCATTTTTATATTGGGGGTCAGGTCTTGGTCCTTCTACTATCTATTTTCCCTCCCTCTTGGGAGCAATAACAAACCTTTCCCCACATCTCATGTCGGGCAGTTCTTACCTTCAGACCCTATGGATTAGCTTCTGGTTCAAGAAATCTTATTTAGAAATATTCCCAATAAAGCAGATTTCTCCCTAAGAAGAATTCCCCACAGGTTGTAAAGAAAACTGTCCCTATCCCATTATATGGACATGATTGTCCCAGACAAAGAGAGGGAAATGGAACAGAGAATTCCCCATGTACTTTCAAAAGGGAATGCTACACACTCAGTAAAGCCACAAACCATTACCCCAATACAAATTGAATTGGCCTGTTTGTATTACTGTTTGTGAACACCTCAAAGAAAGATACCTCCAAATCCCCAATTTCTAGCCCACAGTGGGCCCTCACTAGTATTTGTCAAATCACATTGGACAAATACTTCCAAACAGATTTTCAGAGTTTGGATGACTAGGGCAGAAACAGGAAAGTTCGGGGAAGACTGATTTCATGCTCTAAAGTGGATAAAAAAAAAAAAAGTGCTATTCTATTAGTTGAAATGAAATCATTGGGGAAAATTGCCAAAGTTGGTGTTGTGGACAAGACTGGACACAGAAAATATAGTAACCACCAAATGCACACTAACTGGCTGGTCTATTGTGGAAATATCCACATATGTTTTCCCTATTTTTGAACTCTAATATGCTTCTATTCCATGGAAAGAGAGAGAGCCAATTGAAATATAAATTACCTCTCTCAGTTAAACCCCATTTCCCAAATCCCGAGCCTTCCTTTAACCCATTTATTCAATTTCTTGTAACATATTTAAATCCATTGGAGGGAATTATTAGGGAGACAGATGAGACAAGTCGCAAACATTTGTATGCACATTAAAATAAAGAAAATTAAACAAGAGATTAATAGGGCAGACAGGTAACCATGTAACATGATTTCACTTTGAAGCAATTTCTTTCCATTCAAACTGTGATAAATAACCACCGAGTGATATAATAATTACCCATTTCTTGGTGTCGAATGGGATGTGGAAATTATTCTCTGAAGTGAAAACATCCCGTGGACTTTCAAAAGGGAATGTCACACATTCAATAAAGCCACAAACCATGACCCCAAAAGAAATTGAATTGGCCTGTTTGTATTCCCACTGCTATGTCTGGAAAGTATGTTCTCACTCTCCAAGGCAAGCCTCCCTTTCTGTTTGATAAAGTCTTATGATTTGCGACCGCAAAAACTCTGAGGACTCCATAAATTCTGTGCTGCGGCACTCCCGTGTGAAATCAAGCCCCCAAAATGATGGGCTGCTCAAGAAGGCAGGGTCTTAGGTCATGGAACATTCCTAGTTTTGGTGGTTAGTAATGGTCATTTCTAAACACCCCCTGGGCTTTACGAATAATTGAATGCATTAAAAAATTAGGTCTTATTCAGTTAAAAGCAAGACTCCATCTGTAAACATTCATCACCACCCATTAGAAGGCTCCTCTTTGCTGGAGTTCTAAACTACTCATTAACATCAGGGCTCTCATCGCTTTAGGGCACTCGGTGTGCAGGGCTCCTGCACAGCAGCACCATTTTGAATCAGAAATAGGGCTGACAGGGGATGCCAGGAGACAAAGGGATAAACTGCAGTGGAAGAGCACCAGAATAAGAGTTACATGACTTGGTTCTAGTCCTGGACTGACCTTGTACCAGCAAACCTAAGCAGTTCACTTAGATATCTCTATCCTTCTCTGGTACCTACTTACCACAATCCATTAGAAAACTGTAAAATATGCAAATTCACTTCAAGTTGCTTACTGTATTTTAAAACACAAACTAAAGGTCTGCAGGGCATTCAGTTAGGCATGCTGGGAGGCATAGGAGACTGTATCCACTTAAAGGAACTTTCTGTGGAAGGGGAAGGTATGACATGTATATGCAATTGATCCTCTAAGGCTACCCTGAGCCTTTTTGTCATTTCCTTCTTGGACCACCACATCCTCAGACTTTCCCTGCTCATTCATGCATTTGGTCATCCTTTTAATCATTTACTTGTTTATTCAACAGAACTTCACTTAGCACTTAAAATGTGCTGGCATTTGGGATATGCAAATAAATCACATAAAACCCCCTACCTCAAGAAACTCAGAGTCTAGCAGAGAGCATGGTGTTGCAATTTGAAAGGCATTTTTAGATGGATAGTTTCTGATTTAATCCTTAAAGCAAGTATTTGGAGTAGGTATTATGAACTCCATTTTCAAGATGAGGACACTGAGGACACAGAAAGATGAAGTTACTTGCCCAGCCCTATATACAGGACCAAAATTGAAACTGTGGCCTGCTGACTCGAATCCTATGCTCTTTCTCTTGTATCATGGATGTCTTCTGGGAGAGATGTTGTGGCTTAGAATTGTATATGACAGAAAACCATGTTCTTCCTCTGAATCCATTCCAGTAGGTATGAACCCATTGTAAATAAGACCTTACTTCAGTAAAGGTGTGGCCCAAATGAATCAGGATGGTTCTTAATCCTTTTACTGGAGGGTTTATAGAGAAAGTCACAGAAAGAGAAGCCACTGGGGAGCAGCCAGAAGTTGAAAGTCAACAGAACCCAGAAGAGGAAGGAGAAAATGCTGCCATGTTCATTGCCATATGATGGAAAAGCCAAGGAGCCCCAAGGAGCTAGACAGACAGAAAATAATGACTCTGGGAGGAAGCAAGCCTTCTAGACTCTGAAACTGTGAGCCAATAAATTCCTATTGTTAAGCCAACACAGTCTATGGTATTTGTTTTAACAATAGGGAAACTAAAACAGAGCCAACGCCTTGAATTCAGCTGACACCATGACTCGACCTAACTTGTATAAGTTCTTTTCCCTGTAGAGCTGAGTTCTGGGCTCTGTACCTTCCATCACTGTCTAGTGTCCAGCTGAAATAAACTAATTTCCTTCTCTCCCTCCTTCCTTCCCTCCCTCCCTCCTTCCTTCCTTCCTAAGCATTTTTTGAGCATCTATATCCACAATATGCTAAGCATTGTTCTTGGCCCTGAAGATTAAAAGGTGGAAAAAACACAGTGTCTAATACCTTTGGGAACACAGAGAAATACCCAAGTAATTTCAATATATTGTGACAAGTGCTATTACAGTAGAGATATAGGATTTGGTGACAACATACAAATAGGAATCGAACCTAGCCCATGGGAAGCCAGATGAGTTTTATAGGAAAGTATCAGCCAATAAAAACCTGATGGGTCTTTGGCCAAGCAAAGGGGGAGCTAGTATGTTTCAAGAACAGGGAACAGAGTGAGCATAGCCAGAGAAGCTTTGGGGAACCCAGTTTATTCACAGTGGTTGCACCATGGAGAGCAAGGGATGAAGAAGAGAGAAAATTGCTGTTGAAGAGAGATGCGTGGGTCAAACCGTGCAGAGCACTGATAAGAAGTTTAGACTCCATTCCCAGGGTAATGGGGAGCCATGGAATTGTTTTTAGTGGAAGGTAATAGCATCAGATTTGAGCTTTGGTAAAATAACTGACTGTTCTTTTGAGAATGAACTCAATCATAAAAGAGTAAAGGCAGGGAGATCAGTTGCACGGAGAGCTGTGTAGTGCAGATGATGGTGAACTTGAACTAATACAGTAGAGGTTGGGATAGACAGAATTGAGATAACCCATCTTTAGGACTATTGATTTCTATACCTGCCTGAATCAACACCACATGAGCCACTGGATATCATATAATGAACAGAACTAACAACAATAATAGTGGTCTCATTTTTCAGATGCTTATGTTCAGCCGGGAACTGGGTCTTAAAATTAAATCTACCACCTTATTTAAGAATGAAGATATCTCAGTCAGGGGCGGCTGCTGTGGCTCAGCAGGCAGAGCTCCAACCTGCCGTGCTGGAGGTCGGGAGTTTGATCCCTGATGCCTCCTGCCCATATGCAAATTAAAAAAAAAAAAAAAGATATCTCAGTCAGGTTGGCACAATTATTTTCTCTATTTTACAGATGCAGATTTCTAGGACTTACCGGAGCTAAACTGGAATCTTAGGAGGATAAAGTTCAGGAATCTGCATTTGAGATCCAGTGATCTTAATGTATGCAAATTTTTTAGGACCACTGCTGTGAACTCCAATGCATGTGACATTTTTATTCTGGGGTAAAGCTTCAATCAAAGAAAAAATAATAGTTTCATTTCCAAAAATAACAATTTCAATTAACCTGGGCTGCCTTAGGCTTAATGACATACAAATCTCCCAAATAGTATGAAATACTCTGGTGACAAGTACACATAAAACATTTAGGTGAATGAGATCGACTGGCACTTTTAAGTAGGAGTACTAAGTTTAGGAAAAGGTGTCTTTGAGGGTCTCAAAGAGAGCAGGGTTGAGATATAGAGAAGGGTTCCAGGCTGCAGGAGGATGGCACATCGAGGATCCAAAGGAAGATCTGGTGTGGGGTCAGACTGTATAACCTTAGTGTTGGAAGGGACATGAGATGCCCTCGAGTCCAGGGGTGTTCCATGAAACTTTGGGGTTCCTTAAAGTTCACTACGTGATGGTTCCCTGTGTAACTGTTTTACATATGAGGTTTGAAGTAGAATCCTTTTTGAAGAAAGGGGACAGAAGATTTAGAGAAAAATAAGTGAAACAAATTTGTAAAGTCAACGAGTATGCCACATGCTCGGCACTTGTGTGCCAGGTGGGTTAAGTAAGGGGCATGGAGTATAGTAAAATGATTAATATACAGCCTCTGCCTCCACCTGTTAGGGAGCTTTAGCCATAAGCAACAGAAATGGACTCCAGCTAACTTAAATGAGCAGCAGTAGCTACTTTAGGGTAGCTCAAGAATGGATAAGAGGATTGAACCATCAGAACTAAGGTAGGGGGTAGTGCAAGCATAGCTCAGTGGTAGAATTCTTGCCTGCCATGAGGGAGACCCGAGTTCTATTTCCAGACCATGAACCATGCCAAAAAAAAAAAAACTTAGGTAGGATAACAGCCAGGAAGCTCTAGGGATCTTGGTGGCAAAAACATGTAGACAGACTCTTTAAACTCTTGTCAACAGAACAACTCTGCTCCAGGCTGTGTCATTCCTTTCAAGAATCAAATATCTAGGAAGATGCTAGAGTTTGATTGGCCTATGATGTATCTCACCTGGGCCAAGAATATGGGAATGTGGAAGGACTAATGGCAGGGTAGAGTGGAGGAAAGATGGGTTAAAATCCTCCCTAAACCACATGGGAAGGAACGGGTAGTTCTCCAAAGGCAAAGAGGTTACTGTTGACAAAAAGAAGGTGGAATGCAAACTGAACAGGCAAAATGATAAGCTGACCATTGGATCTCTCTCAGACAGCTTAGTTTAGAAGGGGATATATATATATGTCTTCCCAACTGCCCCCACGTCTGAAGCCTTCTCCTGAGTGATCCTTTTGTCCCACACTGTGATGTGAATGGATGCCAGAAGGTTCTCATAGATTTACCCAGCCTGACCATGGTTGACTCGTCTTGGTGGTGACCCATGATAGGCTAATCACGGCCCTCCCTGGTATTTTTAAACTCTAAACCAGAGTCCTCCAGGATTGTTGGCAGCCATTCCTCTCCCTATTCAGAAAGCTTGTCACAGGAAAGGAATCACAGAGTCAAGAGAGAAGAAATTGTGACTTTATTTGGGCCCTGGACTCTAGTTATTCCTAGAACTGAACTGCAATCTTGTCTTTGCTACTTTAACATAAGGTGACATAATATCATCGACAACAAATAAGCAAAACACAACATGTTTTCTTTGGCTTAAGTTAATTCAAAGTGGGATTCTGTCATTTGCCATCAAAAGCATCTTAACAATTCAAGTGTATGATTAATAACTGTGCACTAAGGCCATTTGTGACAAATGCTATCAGAATGATCTGGCGTTTAGAAGAGGGAGAAACCACGTGCATAATTCTAACAGCTTCCATTTGCCCAGCACCTACCTTGCGTCAGGCATGCTAGGTGCCAGACATTCATTATTTCCTTTACTTCTTGCGGCAGCTTTGCAACTGCTTATTCTCTCCATCACACAGGTAAGAAATGGAGGCCAGAGAAGGTAGGCAACTCACACACAATTACCCAGCTAGGAAATGGCAAAATCTGGATTAAAATATGACCCTGACACACACTCTCTTTGCCTTGCAGCTGAAAAGCACAGGGGCGCTCTTTAGCCTTTGTAACAAAAGACAAGTCCCCTGTTCTAGTTTGCTAGCTGCTGGAATGCAATACACCAGAAACGGAATGGCTTTTAAAAGGGGGAATTTAATGAGTTGCTAGTTTACAGTTCTAAGGCCGAGAAAATGTCCCAATTAAAACAAGTCTATAGAAGTGACCAATCAAAGGCATCCAGGGAAAGATACCTTGGTTCAAGAAGGCCGATGAAGTTCAGGGTT
>PVIY010009253.1:0-28337 GCA_004026745.1 Myrmecophaga tridactyla | reverse complement strand
GGGCACATGGTGAACACAGTCAGGGCTTCTCTCTCAGCTGGAAGGGCACATGGCGAATACGGCTTCATCTGCTAACTTTCTCTCCTGGCTTCTGGTTTCAAGAAGCTCCCCGGGAGGCGTCTTCCTTCTTTATCTCCAAAGGTCGCTGGCTCGTGGACTCTCTGCTTCGTAGTGCCACTCTCTCTGAATCTCTCATTCTCCAAAATATTTCCTCTTTTATAGGACTCCAATAAACCAATCAAGACCCACCCAGATGGGTGGAGACATGTCATCACCTAATCCAATTTAACACCACTCTTGACTAAATCACATCACCTGGGGAGATGATCTCATTACAGTTTCAAACATACAGTATTGAATCGAGACTATTCTACCTTTACGAAATGGGATTTATATTAAAACATGGCTTTTCTTAGGGGGCACACTTCCTTTCAAACCAGCACATCCCCCAAGAGCTTACCCAGAACCACAATCAAGTTGCATCCCTGACACCTTAAAATATGAAAACTCTCTGTTTTTTTGCTAAGCCTAGGCTCCATCAATGTTAATTATCACCTCATTTTAGCCCATTATTATTTAGAATGTTGCTGGTGGGGGATGGAGTTTACAAGCATATTTCAAGAGCACCTCGACCCCTCAGGCCACTACGACTGTTGCATATCTCGCTGTGTGCAGTTTTTACAACACTCCGTTTGTTCATTGGGATAAGAATTTATAAGCCTGACACCTTGGCCAGGGAACAGCGCATCACTGCTTCTGAGTTAGGGCCCTTCTGGGGTGTTGGTGTGTGGGGCAGAGTGCTTTGTTTGTGCAGCAGGCAGGGCTGTACATTATCTGCCCTTGAGTCATATCACTACAGTAGCACAAGTCTTCTTTGCAAGTGCGAATGAGAGCCCGGGGCGGAAGAAGGAAAGTGTCTTGAGTCAGAGCATAAAAGCATTTCTGCCAGGCTCTGCCTTTACTCAGCCGTGTGGTTTCAGGTAGTCACTTCACTCTGGGCCACCATCTTACCTTGAATTAAATAAGACATCTTCTAGATCATTCTGCCCCACCAAACCTTTTCCATGGAATGTTGCTGTGGCACAAGATGTTCTGTGATAAAATGAGTTCTGGGATTAAATAAACTTGAGAAATGCTGCATTATGGTTAAATTGGTTTCATTGCTGAATTTCCTAGAGCCTTGGATAGCTGTAAGCTCACTCTCATTTTGCGACACAGGATGCAGCATCACCCAGGGCTTTTTTCTGTCTTTCTGTTTTCTTTCTTTTTTTTTTTTTTAATTTTTTGATCATGAGTACCTCTCTTCTCCAGAAAAACTCTTAACATTCCTTCAGGTATGATGGAACATGATTTGGAAACCACTGGCCCAGAGGATGAGTAAACATCTTTTCATGCCTTTTCTTGTGCCGCAAGTGAGCCCCATTCATACACTTCAGGGCCTGCTCCTATCTCACTGAGATCTAGTTCTCTTGCGCCATTCCAAATCTATTCATTTCCCTCCATTTCCACTGTGGCCATCCTAATATAAGCCACCATCAACTCCTTCTATCTCTTCCTCCTGCCCTCCTGCCAGACTCCTAACTGCCCTCCATGTTTCCCCTCTTACTCTCACTGTAGCCCTTTCTCCACAAAGTGTCTGGGGATATTTAGGAAGTTAGACCAGGTCCTTGCTGGCTTAAAATGTTGCAGTAACTTCCCACTGCATTTGGAACAAATGAAAGTCCTTATAATGACCTATAAGGCCTGTTTTAATTTGCTAGCTGCCAGAATGCAATATACCAGAAAGGGAATGGCTTTTTAAAAGGGGAATTTAATAAGTTGCTAGCTTGCAGTTCTAAGGCCAAGAAAATTTCCCAATTAAACCAAGTCTATAGAACTGTCCAATCTAAGGGATCCAGGGAAAGATACCTTGGTTCAAGAAGGCCAATGAAGTTCAGGGTTTCTCTCTCAAATGGAAAGGCACATGGAGAACATAGTTAGTGTCTGTTAGCTTCCTCCCCAGGCTTTCTGCTTCATGAAGCTCCCTGGGAGGTGTTTTCCTTCTTTATCTCCAAAAGTCACTGCAGGTGGACTCTCTGCTTTGTGGTTTTGTGGCATTCTCTGCTCTCTCAGAATCTCCAAATTTCACTAGCTGGTGGATTCTGTGGTTCTCTCTACCTCATGGCTCAGCTGTAGCTTTCTCATCATTCTCAAAAGGCATTCTCTCCAAAAAAATGTCTCCTCTTTTATAGGATCCCAGTAAACCAATCAAGACTCATGTAGAATGGGTGGAGACACATTTCTGTCTAATCAAGCTTAATACCTACAGTTGATTGAGTCACATCTCCTTGGGGATAACCTAATCAAGTTTCCAACCTACAATACTGAATCGGGATTAGAAGAAACTATTGCTCCTACTAGATTGTTTAGAATTAAAACGTTGTTTTTTTTTTAGGGTACATAAATCCTTTCAAACCAGAAGAAGGCTCTACACAAATCTGGACCCATCCTATTCATCTGACCATATCATGACACTTGTACCCTCCCTCACCATCCTTCAGTCATAATGACCTTCTCTGTTCCCATTCCCACCATGGAGCCTTGGAACTCTGCCCCACAGTACACACTGCCCTCAGGTCCACACATCCTTCGTTGCTTATCTTGTAGGTCTCAGCTCAAGGATCATCTTCGCAGGGAGATGACCACTCACTCTGGCATAGCCCCTCAATCCCCAAGCCACTTCCTTAGCCCATTGGAGAGTATTTTCCTCATGTATGTGCTTACTTATTTATCATCTATCTCCTCTCCAGCAGGATAAAAATTTCTTAAGAGCAAGGACTTTGTCTACCTTGTTCTCTACTATATTCCCAAAATAGGCCAGACACAAAGTAGACATTGAATAAATACTTTTTGGATGAATGAATGCTTCCCCATTCATTATGAATTCCTTGTAAGCAGAGACTATGTTTTATACACTTTCAACTCCTGGCTGTGTGATCTCAAATGTTTCTGTAAAATGGATATAACCATAGACATCACACAGACCTGTAATGATGATTAAATGAGACCTTGACATGTTCCCAGCAAAAGTGTCTAAAAAATCTGGCACACAGATGCTAGTACCCAAGTTATTATTTATGGAACCCACAGTTCCTAGTTCAGTACCCAGCACATGGTAAGCTCCATAACTGTTTTCTGGATGAAGGAGTGAATAAATAGATTTAATGATTTTTGTAAAATGTCCTAGCCAGATATATATATATATATATATAGCACCATGTTCAGGTTCCCAAAGTCTTACTCAATTGCTCCAACTGGGTGGCATGATCTAAATCTGATGTTCCAAACAGAGAATGTGAACCCCTGGAAGGTCATAAGGACCCTCTTTCTTACAGACCTTCAAAACAGTAAAAAACCAACAGCTCTGAGATGATTCAGTCTCGTCTATGGTAAAGAAGTGGATAAAATGTCTGTATAATTCCAGTTAAGTGTCAATCACCATGCTGCAGATAAAACATAAGCATAACATACATGTTTTTTTTTCTCACAGAACCCACGCCCAGTGGGAGAAGCAGACAAGCATTCAATGACAATATAGTGGGATGGCTGTTCTATCTAGGTATCATTAGGGCACACGGAAGGGGTACCTGAAACAGACATAGGAAGTCAGGAAGTAAAGTAATGTCCAGACTAAGAGTGAACATTGATCATGACTAAGCAAGAAAAGGGAGGAGAGTAGGACTCCAGGCAGAAAGGCCAAAGCTGTTGATTGGTTGGAAGGTGCATGGGAGAGGGGAATGCCAGGGATGGTGCTGAGGATTCTGGTTTGGACCTTCAGGTGGCTCATGGTGCTCATATGTTTCTCCAGTCCTCTATCATAAAGTATCTACTGCCAAAGGCTTGCTGCACAAAACGGAAAAACATCTGTCTAGTGAGAGTAGGTGAGTGTGGGTATGTGTATGTGTCCTGGGACCCCTGGAGGGTTCTTGTAAAGGAAGCTTACTTCAGTGACCTTATCATGGCAATTAATAACTACCTAAGCAGACTATACTGCCAAAGGAAAGATAAACTTAGCTCAGAGAGGAGCAGATGTGATGCCAGGAAATGCATGTGGTCCTTGGAAAGAAAAGAAGGTCCTTGAAGCATGGGCAGAGAGCAGGGCTTTTTGTTATAAGAGGGAGTTTTTGTATACCACTTTGGAACTGATAATGCACTTTCATGAGCATTATGTCATTGAACCTCCCTAGCATTATGAAGTTCAAGATGACAAATCTTGGGGAAGACAGGGAGGTGCCCCCAAAAGTAAAAAAAATAAAAATTAAAATAGAAACACATAAAATTATCATATTAAGAATCAAACCCGAGACCAATACTCCTAGGCATATGTGAAAAATATGCAGAGTCTCTTGAAAGAAGCATAAATAGCTTCTTATCCATTAGGCCAAGAAAAGAATCATCTAGTCCAGATGGAATAATGTTGGCAAAGCTCACCTGGATACCACGCAGAGAGAGGTAGCTAGAAGTAACCAACTTGCACAATTGCTTTCTCATTGCCAGCACATCCCTAATGTGGACATGGATGTAGACCAAGGGTCAGAAAAACATAGCCCACAAACCAAATCCAGTCTGATACCTGATCCTCTAAATAAAGTTTTACTTGAGCACAAACATGCCCGTTCCTTTTTGCATTGGCTATGGCTGCTTTCATACTACAACAACAGTGTTGAGTAACCGAAACAAACTGTGAAGTCATAAAATCTAAAATATTTACTATTGGCCCTTTGCTGACCCCTAATATAAAATATTGTGACAGCAGAAGACGCCATGGGTAGACTCACTCAACCCATCCCTACTGCTCTTCTCCCTGGTCATCCTTTACAATAAACAAAGCTGATTCACAATGTTAAAGCTTATGGCTGCATCATTTTGATTAGTCCATGCTTGTGCCTTGTTAATTGTTAAATATTTTCAATATCCTGGTCATCCTTTACAATAAACAAAGCTGATATACAGTGTTAAAGCTGTGCCAGTTGCTTATGGCTGCATCATTTTGATTAGTCTATGCTTGTGCCTTGTTAATTGTTAAATATTTTCAATATTGACTCAATAAAAGAGGCTGGAAAGCTAAATACTCAGTATCCTGAACTTCAAAGTTAGGTGTGGCCAGGTGATATCGTTCTGGAAAATTAAATGGAAGTGGAAGTTTGGTGAAAGGGTTCTGGGAAAGCTTTGACTTTCTCAATAGAGAGAGAAAAAAGAAGGATGATAGAATTTGCTCACCCACTATTTTATCTCTTTCTTCTTCCTCCTTCATCCTTTCTACAAAGTGGTATGATGGCTGGTACAGACACAGCCATTTTATGAAAAAGAGGTAGCAAGATGCCTCCTGAGTCCTTGGAGGCATCTTTGAGCAACTGAGCAAAGGCTATCAATTGCCTATATCAGACTTTTTCCTGTGTGAGGAAAATGAACCTGTTTTTATTTAAGCCACACTCAGTTGGGAATTATTATTTGGTACTACAAACATTTCTAAATGAGACAGTAACCAAGGACATAAGTACTTCAGTCCCCCTAGGTGATTCCTATGGTGAATATGGCCACATCAAGCTCTTACATTATACCTGAGATTCATATAAACTCCTTGATCTGCTCTGCTTTGATGCTCACCACATAACTTTTTTTTTTCACGTGGGCAGGCACTGGGAATCGAACCCAGGTCTCCAGCATGGCAGAAGAGAACTCTGCCTGCTAAGCCACCATGGCCCACCCACCACATAACTTTTGATTAGAACTTGCCTGATGAGTGCACTGTGAGTTAGGAGATAGCAATTTTAGACAGAAATCTAGTTCTGCCACTGATTGGTCCTGAATCCCTGGGCATACCTCTGGTCTCTCTGAACTTTCAATTTCTTTATCTATAAAATGAAGAACCCAGACTTCCCAGTCTTATTTTTCTTCCTCTTCTGTCATTCTATAATTCAATTATTTAATTCTAAAACTGTATAAAGAATGAAAACATTCCACTCCAAATCTAGACTGAAGTGACAACTTTAAATGATAAGCAAAAATAAGCTATAAGATTCCTTGTGCCCAGGGCAAGGGAAAAAAAAAGATGATGACACAACTCATGGTTTGATCAAAGGCAACATGTATACTTCTAAGAGGGATGGTTCTTTATATTGATGCAAAATACAAAGGGAATTTATTAAAGAAGGCAAAGGACAACATAAAGGATAATGCCTTCACCAGCAGGATTCCAAGTCTTCTGTTCAGTAACCCTAACAACAGTGACAACACTACTGCACTCATTTGGTCCTTGGAAATGCTCAGTTCATCATTCAATGGATATTAATAGCATGTATATCACAACTCTTTTTTTTTGCCAATAATGCAGAAATGATGCCTATCATTTAATAAGCAACATCAGTTACTAATGCTCGTCAGACATTCCTATTTGTCTCCCTCAAAGCCCAGAGGGAACCTGTATTAGCTAGGGTCCTCTAGAGAAACAGAATCAGCAAGAGATATCTGTAGTTATAAAATTTATAAAAGTGTCTCACATAACTATGGGGATGTAGAGTCCAAGGTCTGTAGGTCAGGCTGCAAACTGGTAACTCTGATGAAGCTCCTTACAGAACTCTCAGGAGAGGCTGGCTGGGCAACTGTGGGAATGGAAGAGTCCAAAATCTGTAGGGCAGGCTGTAAAGCTGGTAACTCCAACGAAGGGTCTGGATGAACCCCACAGGAGAGGCTCACCGGCTGAAGCAGGAAAAGTGACTGTTCTGAATCCTGCATGAAAGCCTTCGGGTGATTAGATTAAGCATCATTCATTGCAGAAGACACTCCCTTTAGCTGATTACAAATGCAATCAGCTGTGGATGCAGCCAGCACAATCATTATTTAAGTCCATGAAAGCAACCGACAGGCCAGCATTTGCCTGACCAGACAACCGGGCACCACTACCTGGCCAAGTTGACACATGAACCTGACCATGTCACAGCCCTTCCTACCAGAAGTCACCTGTATTAGTAAATACCTTTTATGTATGCTCTGGTCTTTATAATTGAAAATGTGTTTTGATCTACTTTGCATTGGATCTTCGCAATAATATGTGAGGGACACAGAATCAAGTTATCCCATATTATTGATGAGGAAACTGAGGCTCAAAAAGGTTGTTCTTGTTCGGTTCAAACTGAAGTTCGACCCCAGCCCATTCAACTCCATGCCCAGTGTTCTGCAGTGAGCACTTCTGTCTCTTTCCATACCAGGTTCTGCCCACCCAAAACCCATGCACAGCTCCTGAGTGATCTCTTTGAATGACTTCAAGGCAGCAGCTGTACTTTATTTCTGTTTCAACCACTGTCAAACAGAATCAATGGAGCTTCAACTTATTATCTCAAATATATAGTCCTGAGAGCAGGTTCAATGCCTTAAAATATCCTACTTATGGCTGATTTTTATTTATTTATTTATTTTTTATTTTTTTAATTTGCATATGGGCAGGAGGCACCAGGGATCGAACTCCAGACCTCCAGCACGGCAGGTCGGAGCTCTGCCTGCTGAGCCACGGCAGCTGCCCTATGGCTGATTTTTAAAACTTATTAGAAAGAGGAAAATTAAACATAGTAGAAACTAAAGAATGCATTGAATAAATTGGTCTGGGGAATCAATAAAGGAAAACCATGGTTCAGTTTGTAGAACCGCAGACTCCTACATCTGAGGCTGGCCCTGAAAAACAGGATAGCAAGCAGCTGTTCCTTGCTCTTGGTCTCCAATTCGCCACTCTCAGACTTCATCATTCCCTCCCTCCCTCATTCATTCATTCAACAACGCAAGAGCAGAGATGAGCAAGACACTGTCTACCGAGGTTGTAGCACATTCAGCTTAAGAACAAAAACTTGAGAGGTAGAATTTAAAATGTGCTTCTATGATTTGATTTCCTAATTTGCAATAATAATCATAATGTTTAATATGTATTAGGAGATAACTTCATGCCAGGCACCCATCTAAGTGCTTTATAGGTATTAAGACCTTTAATCCTCACAACAAAAAAGATAAGCACTATTTTCTTTTCTTTCCTGCATGGACAGGCACCAGGAATTGAACCCAGGTCTCCAGCATGGCAGGCAAGGACTCTGCCGGCTAAGCCACCATGGCCCACTGGGTAGGCATTCTTTTCATATTTTTATCCCTTTTTTTACAGATGAGGAAACTGAGATGCCAAGAGGTTAACAAATTTGGCCAAAGCCACTAAGTGGGAAATGGTGCTGGGAAGTCCAGCTCCAAAATTTGTTTGTAACCATGACATTATATCACCTATAGACCAGCTCTGTCCCATGGAACTTTCTGCACTAGCAGAAATGTTCTGTACTATCCAATATAGTAGCCACTAGGCACAGGTAGCTAGTGCAAGATGTGGTATCAAGCTCTGTCTAGTGTAATCAAGGAATTGAGTTTTAAATTTTAGTTATGTTTAATTAAAATTTAAATAGCCATAATAACTAGTGCCTATCAATTGCACTTTTTGTAGCCCTAGGCTGCAAAATTCAAACAGTAACACCATATTCACTATCGGGGCTCTGAGGCTTTTGTGTTTGTACACCACTTAGCACAGAACCCAGCATATAATTGGCACTCTGTATGAAGTGCCCTTTAAGCAGTAGTAGGCAATCTCTGATCTGCGATCTCTTATCTGAATTTATCTGCGATCTCTTATCTGAATTTATCTGCGATCTCTTATCTGAATTATAAAATAAAAAAAAGTTCTGAAAACTAAAAATTGTGCATGTATGTATGTGTGAGTGTGTGTATGTGTATAGCTCATTTTGGCAACAAAATCTAACATAACCTGACCTGGATTAAAGGGATGTTACGTAGTGTATATTCATCCCACTTAGTATGAATGTTCATGCATTTTACTGCAAAAAAATAGTGGCGTGTTTGGTTTTGAGTGCTGCCCCAGACCTGGCAAGGGGTGTGACATAATGTGCATTATATGTGTCACATGCCTTTCACAAATTTGAAACATTCCAAATTTCAGACACATATCTGGCCCCTAAGCCTTCAGAGGATCATGGATCTGCATCATGCGTGAGCCATGATGGACGGAGCAGGGAGAATAGACCCCAACCTGGAGGCCTGAGCCCTTGCTAGGATTGCTGTTGAAGAGAAAATCAGTCCCTCCCCAGGCAAGCGAAGGAGACGTGGAACCAGAGGTATTAGGCCCAACAGTGGAACGTCCATAGCAGCTCTCTTCCCAGGTAGCCCCATTTCCAGTCATAGCTTTATGAATCTGCTTAATACGTTTCTTTAAATAGTCCTTCAGGGGATGGGACATGTTGTTCTTATTTATTTAGTGAGTTAGTTATTGTAGATGTTCTTCAGGGACTCCAGGCTGGCAAGTCACATAGCTAGCTGTGCCCCGTGCAGAGGCAGCCGCTGCTCCCTTGTCCTTCCCTTCCTCTCCACTCTACTCCCACATTCTAGAATGTTGGGGATTCAGAAAAAGGAGACTACCTTCTAAATCTCTTTCTCAGACTGCCAGCTGGCCTCAGTACTTCAATGTCCTTTATTCATCTTTGCTCAGTAGTGCATTTTGTCCTGTGGAGATCCCACTAAAAGGCAATGTAATAAAGAAGCATCTGCACTTCTTTAGCTGTGTGATTTGGGGTAAATCACTTAGACTCTCTAAGCCACAGTTTGCTCACTCATAATAAGGAACACATAATACCCTTCAAAGGGTTTCTGTAGGCTTAAATTTTGCACCTCAAAGTGTCCTAGCAAAGTGCGTGGGGCACTATAAGACACTCCCTGAGTGGTGGCTGATGGAGGTAAGCCTCCTCTCTGGGAACACACTATTTGCATATGAATATAATTGTTATCACTTATTGGAGTGGAGAAGAAAGAGCACAGGTTTGGAGTAAGCCTGCCCTGAATTCTAATCTCAACTACAGGACCTTGTATAAGTCCTGTAAGCCTTATGAGCCTCAGTTTCCTCATCTGTACATGGATATAATACTTACTTTTCATGGCAACACTCTGAAAGAATTACAGGGATACTGGCATATCTAGAGAGCCCCACACATTGTCTGGCCCATGGCAGAAGCTTCTTTAAAAAAAAACAACAAAAAACAACTTTTTAAATTGTGAAATATAACCTATATACAAAAAAGCAATAAATTTCAAAGTACATTTTAACAAGTACTTATAGAACAAGTTTCAAAGTATGGTATGGATTATGGTTCCACAATTTCAGGTTTTTCCTTCTACCTTCTCTAAGGAGTAAGAAGAAATTTCAATATAATGATTCGACGGTCATACTCATTTGTTAAAGCCTATGTTCTCTGTTACAACTTCTCTTCCTTTCATCCTTCTCCGAATCTTTAAGGATCTCTGGGCATTGACCACTCTAACTTCTTCATGTTGAAAATGGGCTTCAGTATTATGGGATGGGGGTGCAACTGGTGATACTCTTGGAGAGACTGGCAATTCTGGGTTTCAGAGCTTATCTGGCCTAGGAACCATCTGGAGGCTTTAGCTTTCTGAAAAATAAACTTAATAAGTGAAACTTTTATGGGGTCTCAGATAGAGCTCTGGATATTCTTTAGGATTTTCAGAAATACTATTGATTGGGACTTGGCATATTGTGTCAATTAGCAATATCTAGCTAAAGCTTGTATAAAAATAATCTCCAGAATAGCCTCTCAGCTCTATTTAAATCTCTTAGCCATTGATACCTTATTTTGTTACATTTCTTTCCCCTTACTTGGTGAGGAGGGATTGTCAATCCAGTGGTGCCAGGGTCAGGCTCATCCCTGGGAGATTTATATCCCTGGATGTAATGACCCACACAGTGGGGAGGATAATGGCTTTACTTGCAGAGTTGGGCTTAGAGAGATAGAAACCATATCTGAGCAACAAAAGAGGTTCTCTAGAAGTAACTCTTAGGCTTAATTATAGGTAGGCTTAGCTTCCCTGTTACAGAAGTAAGTTTCACAAGAGCAAGCCTCAATATCAAGGGATTGGGTTGTTGACTTGGGAGTCCCTAATTATTGAGAGAGTATCAGGGATTTCCCAGGTGGGAAAGCTTAATAATTTCATATTTTTTCTCTAGTCTCTCAAGGGACTTTGCAATATTTTTAATTATGTACCCAACATACTCTGGAATGTATCTGGGCATTACATGAAGCTATACAGAATTGCAAGCCCTCTTTCCTAAATCTAGGCTCCATGTGTTTGGGTTATTTAACTAAACTGGCCAGACAGGATAAGTTAGATTGTGTGCTACAGAAAATTTAGGTTTTGGATTTAATAACCTCTCTTCCTTTGGTCTTATATAGTAGATGAAGTTCTAAAATATAGACAATCTCCACCTTTACCCTGTATTCTGATTTAACTTAGTACAAACCAGATTGGCTCCGTTCTTATCTCTAATTGAAGCCTGATCTTTCTTGACTTCTTTTACAGTTTCCATATGAAGGATTGCTAACTTTCAGACCTGCAGATCTCCAGCTCTGAGCCTTAGGTGTAACACAGGTACTCAATGTTCCAGGAAAATACCAGGTTATACACATATAGTACAGCATCTCAGAATTTAGAAATAACACTTACAGCTCATGTATGAATGTGTCTGCTGTAAAAACAGAAGATTCTTTTGCCTCACCTACCCTTTCCTTCTGCTAACAAGCTAATGGCACTAAAAAGATTGTGGCATTTTCCTTTCAACTTCAGCTGCCTAATGATTACTAACGAAGAATGACAGAATTCAATACCTAAATCAATGAAAGAAGAGCCATATGGTCCTACTTAATCAAAATCTAAAGCAACGATGCCGTCGCCTGCAGGCGTATCAAGGGGAGCATAAGTGGAAGAAGACGCAATGGAAGAAGGCGCTTTTCAAAGTTGCCTTCTTCCAGGAGGCAGGAGCCAGGTAAAGCTGGCCCTTGTCTTTAATGATAGGATATAATTCCAATTTCACAACTTAATTATGACTGTATGAAAAGGACAGTGCAAAAAACTAGGTATAGGGTAGGGAGTTTCATCTTGTTAGGTTCACTGACATCTCATTAGGGACTTTGAAAAATATTCTGCTTCCAGGCAATTTTGCTACTATCTCGATTTTTTTCCACATTTATCTGGCTCCATTTATTTGACTTGACACAAGTAGGAAAATGGGATGCTTGATTTTTTTTCCCAGCTCATCAACTAACACTTCTAGCTCCCTAATTCAAATCGCAATGTTCTTTGTCAGGTTATGACCATTGACACCACAGGATCAGAGCTGCCAAAGTAATCTTCCAAAAACGTGAGTTGGATCATGCTACGCCCCTGTTCCCCATCATTAATGGTGCCCCATTACCTATAGGATTACACAATAGCATGGCATTCAAGTGCTGCCTACTTTTTAGACCTCATTTCCTTATCTTCTCCTTCTAAAATGTCTACTCTGGTAATAACAGGGCTACTTAACCTTCCCCCAGACCCACCAGAAGTTATCTGTCCTTATCATTTTTCTACCTTCTTTGTTCCCCATTTCCCCTATCACCTATGAAAACATTACTCATCCCTTTAGTTTTGATTCAAAGATCCAGTTCTCTGTTAAAATTTGCATGATTTTCCTAGTTAGAATTCACACCTCATATTTTTTCTTTGAACTAACAATAGAAGGATTCTCAGTACTAGAACATGCTGTTCAATGATATGTATGCATGTCAATGATATGTATGTATGTATGTCCACATGATTTGAACTCCTTGAGGACAGAGCCCTGTGAAATGAAACTTTTTTATTCTGAACTACTGCAACACAACACACATGTAGGCTCCCATCAGTTATGAGATCCCAAAAGTGGGTTTTTTGCCTCTAAGATACCAAAATTGACACAAGAAACCCTATTTAAGATATCTTTTGGAATTTTCTGCTCAAAATATCCTTCTCTTTTCCTTGCTTTCTTGAGTAGAAGAGAAAAGGGTTGAGTTAAAGTTACAATATGGAGAATTATGCACATGCCTGTGTTCTCCCATGGGTGTGTGTCTTGTATGTTTTGGAAGAAAAATAAAAGGGTCGGGAGCTGCTGCTTGGTTCACACAAGGTGAACTCCTGTAATGGTATGTTAAAGACATGAAGACAAATAACAGTTCTTAACTTCACTCTCTCCTTGACTTGATGTGCAGCCTGGGATTCTTTCACTTGACTTGATGTGTAGCACCATTCACTTCACCATCCCAGGTCCAAAGAAGGACAAATTTAGCCACATTTGGAACCAATGAGAATCTCTTGGTATCTAAGTACTATGCACAAATTATTTGTATGGAGATAGCTGCAGCCATTGCATGTTAAACGGACTGTGGGCCTAAATTAATTATTGCAACATGGCAAAGGGGACCCAGCATGAAATTTGGAGTTAGGAAATGTGGGTTTACTTTCCTGAAAATTTCTAATTATTGCAAAATAGCAGGGTGATTTTGGCAGATCACTTTTTGAGCCTCTCTTTTCTCAATTGTAAAGCAATAATAGTAATCTCCACCTTGCAGCTTTGTTTCATGGATCAGTGGAGATGATGTATATGGAAAAGTGCTTTGTAAATTTCAAAGCATTATAAAAATCGAGTTAATAATTAGCTATTGGTATTAGGAGTTAGATAAGGGTGAAATGCATTCCCTCATCTGGATCTTTGTTGTAAAAGAGATAGTTTCACACCAAGGTAAAGAGAATGCACCTTGGAGGCAGACCTCCCTGTGATCAAGAAAGCTGGCCTGGTGATCTCACATAAGACACTTAATTTCTCTCAGCTTCCTATTATTGTCTATAAATGGGATTATAGTGGGGCTTTTTTTGGTGGTCATCACTAAATGCTGATGCATTTCTGAAAGATAGAGACATATAAATGATAAATTATGGTACAGCAGTTTAGATATTGTACCAAACATAAAACAGAAATTATAATGGCAGCACCAAGGAAGGAGTAAGTTTCTTCAAGAAGCAAACTTTGGAAAATGAGTAGGAGCTTGCCTGGAAAGAAAGTGGGGTAAAGATTTCAAGGAAAAGAAAACAGCAAGTGCAGGGAATGGTAGAAATGAGAAAATCTTGAAATCTCTCAATATCTCTTCTTCTATTTCCTCATCTATAAAATGGGAACAGAAATGTCTTCCCTTCTCCTATTTTTTTTTTATTTTATTTATTTATTTTTCCATTCTTCCGTCCCTTCTCCTATTTTTATAAGATATTCTGAAGGTAAATGAGATCATGTCTTTATAAAGCGATTAATTCTGAGGCAGGAAGGAATTTACACACCAATGTGGTCATCATGTCTCTTTGGATGAAGTCTGGTAGGTCTCCACAGCCATGGCATCACCGAGGCCACTGGAGAAAGGAGGGACTCTATGGTATAGAGAGGTTCCTAGTGTTCTTCCCAGAGGTCATCAGCTGTGTTTCCCCAAGTGGATTAGGGATTGTCAAGACATTCAGGGAGGTAAGGCTCATTGGTCTTCTCTTAGAGCCTTCCTGGGGCATGTTTTCTTAAGTCTGCCCCACCTGAGAACATTTTGAAAACCAGAGCCACAAATAGAATGATAAACGATAACAGGATTTTCTACCTAAAAGCAATTGTTAGTAGAGGAGGGCAAAGCAGAGCAGAGAGGGAAGAGAATAAAAGACAAGTAGGTCGAAAGAAAAGTATTTGGGCGTTCTATTGTTCTTATACCAAAATAGAAACACTTTATTTTGACAAAGCTCTTGGGTTTTGGGCAGACTGGCCTCTTAATTTTCCCTCTATAGAAAATATAGTTCTCCTTTGTTCTGTGAAATCCTGCAGCAGTGATGAGTGATGACACCTGGTTATTGCTCCAGTTGTGCCCTTACTAGCTGTGTGTCCTCAGGCAAATTATCTAACATCTCTGATCCTCAAATTTCCCTCCTGGAGAACTCAGGGAATTTGACTAATTGATTTAAGTTTCTTCTGGCTCTTCAAAAAGTCTTATTCAGCTTATGTGTGTAACCCTATGTGTCTTGTATGTTTTGGAAGAAAAATAAAAGGGTTGGGAGCTGCTGCTTGGTAACACAAGGTGAACTCATGTAATGGCATGTTAAAGACATGAAGACAAATAACAGTTCTTGACTTCACTCTCTCCTTGTGTTATCACAAGGTAATCCTTTTACTAGAGGCCTTACAGAGAAGGTCACAGAGAATGAAACTACAGGGAGAAGCCAGAAGCTAGAAGTTAATGGAACCCAAAAAAGAAAGAAGTCACCTCTATGTGCATTGTACCCCAGAGATCGTCAGCCAGTCAGAATTTATTGACCTGCCCCCTGCCCAGAGGAAGCAAGCCCTCTATCTTCTGAAGACATGAGACAATAAATTCCTGTTTTACGCCAACCCATTATATGGTATTTGATTTAGCAACTGGGAAAATAAAACAGGCAGATAAGAGCCATTTGTAAGATCCAGTCTGGCCATGTTCAGTTGCAGTCATACATGGAAGGGGAAGACAAAAGTCTGACAATCACCAGACACTTAACCATGTGTAGTCCACCGAGCTAGATGATGTCATCTCAACCTTTACATTAGCCCTGTGAAGTACTGGAGTGTGAGTGGTGATAGCCACTCCCTTCCACACCAAGTCCAGAACCAATTGAGAGATCCACACAAGTCAGATAGACGGTGATCATAATCTCAGTTTCATTACTGATAAATCTAGATTGGACAAAATGCCAGCCTGCAGCCAGAATTAAATTTACTGTGATTTTCCCCTTCTCTGACACCCTTGAAGAGGGTACTCTAGCAAACTTTACTTCATGAAGGCAAATAAAGAACATGTGTGTCCTTGAAGCAAGCACATGTAAAAGTGGACTCAGACCAAGAGAACACGCTGAGATGGTTCCTTCACTCAAACTCAGTAAGCCAGTGGGGCACTCCTTGGGCCTTTGGGAGGCATGAGGGAGCAAGTGGATAGAGATCTGGAATTTTCATGGGAATGGAATGTAAACTCCCTCTCTGTACCAAAATTTGGCACATCACATGGGTCAGGTAGCCCCTCCAAAACTATGATTAACCACGTTTGCAGGAGCTCAGTGAAATCAAATAACCTTCCCAAGGTGATCCAGCTACTAAGAGGCAGGGCCAGAATTTATTTTCAGGTCTACCAAGTTCATTCTTTTTTCTATAATACTACACAAAACCATGTACAAACAAACAAACCAAAAAAACAAATTTGGTACGAGACAGCAAGCATCATGTGTCATGTATGGATGGGAGAGATGATACAGACTATTTCAAAATATGTAGCATGAAGATCTAGGTTCTCATCATAACTTGTCATCTCATTACTGTGAATATACATGTGTATACAGATGTATGAATGTGTGTGTGTGTATAAATGTGCATTTTCATGTGTTTGTGTGTATATGCACATGCTATGTATTTATATCTGGCATCAACCTGCAGCAACAAGCTTTGAGATGCGCATAAGTGTCATGGGGAATATAACACTTGCTGTCAAAATTATATATATATATCCTTAGATGTGTATTTATAATACATATAAGACCTCATTTACTCAGATTCATGAACTTATAACAGAATGATTCCTTACAGTTTTAAGCACCTTCATTCTAGAAAGTTATGTTTTTAAAAAATAATGTTCTTTCCACAATCTGTGATTCCTATCCCTGCTTTCTTCAATATCATTTTAAAAGACAAGTCATCATTATCAACATCAGTAATGAAGTGGGAGTCATCTCAAATGTTACAGGGACGGTGAGCTACTTGTGTCTGCATGACTATGCTTGGCCATGATATGTGTCTACCTGAAAAATACAGAGATATCTGCATTTTTAAATTTGCATATTTTTTGTGAATTTTAGGAAATGAACTAGATATTAACAGCAACTAGATAAATTATTCAATATTGGACATTTGATTTCTCCATTTGATATGTAGTATCCTCATATTTTTTATAAGGAAGCAGCCTAGCATAGTAATTTAAGACTGTTGATGGTGGAGGTGGATGGGACCTGCCCCTTGTTAGCTGTGCATCCTTAGGTAAATATCTTAACCTCTCTGAGCCTTATTTTCCTCATCTATAAACAGTAGTAATAATGGCTCCTTCCATGTAGGAAAGTGTTCTAAAGATTATGTAAGATCATGCACATAAAGTAATTAGCAATGTGCCCAGCATATACTAAGCAATTAGAAAAAGCATGGTGGCAGTTACATAAGACATGCAATAGAATGAATAATGGCTGTCTTTAAATTCATTGTCCACTATTATTAATATTATTGTCATTGTTATTATTACTATTATCAGAATCAAGGGGGATTCAAGACCCAATATTCTCATTTTCATGCTGTATTTATGTACTAACAAAGGACAGAAATTACAAATCAGTATAGAATGAAGTATTTTATTAGGGCCTTGTATTAAATAAAAAATGCATATGGGAGAATATTCATTCAGTGGTCTCGAAACAAACAGCACAGAAGCTCAGTGCTATTGAGACGGGTTCATTGTATTAGATGGTTTTGTTTGTTTTTTAGTTAGTACAATGTTTAAAACGTGAATTTTTATTTTGTTCCATTTGAAATTCAGCATAGTTTATCCTGTGCTTAATTCAATTCCTAGTTTATATATGTTCCTTTCATTCTTTTAAGAAATTTTTAGAATAGAACTTAAAATACTAGTCGTAGTAATAGTAAGAACATTTATATATCACATTATACTTTTCATAGAACTTCTAATTGCATTCTCTTTGACTTCTTACTGTGAGATAGGTGGATCAGATAAAATCCACCCCATTTTGTAGATGAGAATGTGGACACCCAGAGTAGTGAGATGGTTTTATGACAGAACTACTCAACCTGAGCTTTGGTAGAGGCCAGTAATAAACAATCTAAAATCTCTATCATAGGCTCCAGGAGAAAGGAGAAAGGGACAAGCCATAACCATGAAGGGGCCAGAGGAAAGGAGCAGGCAAGAATACCCATGGAACACTAAACTCAGTTCTCAAAGACCCCTTCCACATGCTCACATTCTGTCTTTATGAAAAGAGCTTTCAAGTATCAAACTGATTTGGTCCTGGAATGAAGTCAGTTTGGCCTTTTACCCAGAACACGCTATACAGAAAGGTCTCAAAAGACATGCTTGGCACGGCTACCCTTTCTGGTCCTTTCACTAGTCCAGGGCCAAGGTTCATGTCAGGGTAACAAGAAATGAAGAAAGGAACGCACCAGCTTCTTGATAATTCTCAGCCTCCCCAAACAAGCACATGCCCGGACTCCCAGGGCAGGAAGAAGCCCTTTGAGGCTCAGCTTTAGAACCCATGAGCCTTCCAGAGCATGGAGAAAAGCAAAAACATAGCAATTCCATGACTAGGTCCCATTCTACTCGTTCAAAAGGGGACCATATTTTTCAAAACACTGGGCTTAAAAATGGATGGCTTTATCTCTGGCAGGGACAGACCTGCCTTCCTTCCCTCCCTCTCAAGCTGGCAGGAATCTGTGAGCATCTGCCTCGCAGCCTTACTTGAGAGGTGTAACCACCAACCTATCTACTGTCACCACTGGGAGAAGTTTCTAGGTTTCTTGCTGTCTTCTCCCAGCAGTGGCTGTTTGATGAGCTAGTGCATAGAGTGCAGAATCACTCCACGTGTAGGAAAGTCAACCACATCAAAGATGTAGTAGTAGATTAAGTTGCCCACTGGACTCCTGGTGAAATCTTGGCAGTTTATAGCCTAACAGGAGGCTGATGTAGCAGTTCTTGTCTTTGATGATGACACAATTAAAGTGAATTAACAATTTATTAGCTCTGACCTCCAACCCCTCTGAGATCTAGATAACATTAGCTCAATCTTATGAGTCTCAATTCAAAGTTCTCCCAAGATTTCTTCTGTGCATTCCCTGATGCTTATACTCTCTTGAGCACATCTCTGCTCACACACAAAATACTGAAAGACTATCATTAACTATTATCTATTTAAAACTAAATGTATCTTTGTCATGTTCTTCCATCTCTAATTCTGAGCAGTTAGTGGCTATGGTTTGGGAAAACAGCCAATTGGCACATAATGGTTTTCTGGTCTAACTCATGACTACTTTTTAGCCTTGACACTTGTTTTTTCCCCATCATATATCTTATACCTCTGCCTTGTTAACATCACCCTATTTTCTGCCTCTATGCTTTTCTACAGAGGCTACATTTCCTTCACTTACCTTCTTCACTTGGCCAACTCCTATTCATCCTTCAAAGCTCCATTTGAGTACTGCAGATTGAAGAGGTGAGGTTCCAGGAATCCCTTCCTAATGCCCCTTTCTGACCTGTCTGGTTTAATGCCCTTCCTCAGTGATCCCACAGCACTATGACTTCTCTTTTATAGCCTTTGTCACAGAGTCCTATCCTTATTTGTCCACATCCTTGACTCTAAGCTCTTTGAGAATGGGGACCTTATTTTACCTTTATCAGCTAACAGGTGTGTAGAGCCTGCATATAGTAGATGTTTAATCCATTTCTTTCTCTGATTCATTTATTGAGTAATTGATTGAGTCATTGATTGGTCTCTTTCAGTTTCTTAGAGACTTCATCCTCATTTAAGGCTTTCAATTGCTTTTCAAATTGATGAAGTTATTGAACAGATGAAGAACTTCCAAGTAAGCTGTAGGTCATTCTATTACAAAGTGTTCTACTTTGATGTATCTATACTAGGCATCCAGGTACCAATGAAGGACAGCTGGCTTGGTGGCATCAATGAATATAATTATTTTTAACAGGGCTCACATTGTGCACCATTGCCAATTTCATCCTTAGGGGCATTCAATTTGCCCTTTCTTTATGCTCTGCACTACTTATGGGGCTTGCTTCCTACCCCTAATGCACACAGAAAACTCCCCTTCAACTGGCATTTCAAACCCTTTGTACTCTGATACCCATAGTTCCAGCTCTGTAACTAACTCTGTGATCTTGGGCACATGACTTCCCTTCTCTCGGTTTCATTTTCCTTAGTTGTCAAATGAGGTAGGATGGAGCATGATGGTCTGTTGTCGGAGCAAAGTCTAGGAGACAGAGAGCCTGGTCAATAAAGGTGGACAAGGAAGCTGGGCAGCTGGGCAACATGGAGAGAAGGTCTGGAAGAATAATTTTAAAAAGCTATCATTCCAATCTCATTTCTTATCTTCAATCTGTTTAAGCCTCAGTTTTGTTTTGTTTTGCTTTTACAGTGGGGACAATACATTATCTCCATGATAGGGCTGCAATAAGTCAAGTGGGATAACAGATGTGAAAAAGCTCTGAAAACTATAGTCACTGTGATCTTTCTAAAGCAAACTAAACATATCAATGAGGGCTTTCAGTGTCTTAAACTACAGTTTAACAAACTGTGTCCGTGAACCTGCTGTTATGAGGTACTTATAGGAGTTAATGGCTGAAAGGGTAAGGAGATTAAGGTTCTGTGGTCAAGTCAATTTAAGAAATATATGGATTAACAAAGTAAATTCAGATTTCTTTACTGAGGAGGGCCCAGCTTTGTCTAGATACCATGCATTCCAATTCTCTAAAAAGGGGAATATTTTTCTGCGGAATTTCCTAGTCCTTTTGGCCACAGACTTCTTTTGCTTTACGGAGCATCTCAGAAGGGCATACTTTGGGAAATGTCTTTGACCAAAGGAGATAGATAACATAGGAATTTCGCCCACTCTGTTAAGAGCTTTGGGCAGGTGAAAAATGCTTTGGGAGGGTGAGAGATATTTTCAGCAGGTTTCATTTTGACCCAACCTTTGGGAAGATAGCCATAAGCCATGGAATTGTGTGGGGTGGGGTGACTTGGAGTCAGGCCCCCTGGGTTGCAGCCCTTGCTCTGCTACCACCTTCCCATGTGACCCTTGGCCATTCACTTGCCCTTTCTGAGAATCAGCTTGGTCATGTGTAAAATGCAAGGCTGGAAAGCAGAAGCTTCAGGACCTCCAAAGACCAATCAAATATATCCAATCACTGCAACAAATTGTTTGCTGAGGGGAAAGAAAAGGAAGAACAAGGCAGCATGTATATTTGATGTCACAGAAAAACAAAGCAGTGCTTATCTCACAGATAATTGATTCAGGAGCAGGTCACCTGGAACTCAAAGTTCCTTAGTAATAGTGCCCCAATCAGTCAAACCTGAGGCAAGCAGTGTAGACAGTCATAAGCCAGAAGGCTGCCTGGAGGCACCCTTGCTACCCACCACCTGTTTTACCTCCTAACACTTCAAGTGAGACTTTTCAGGGCCTGAGTCTCTTTCCACATTGCCTGGTAGTCTCAGGCTTCTGCCAACCACCAAGCCCATCATCACCTCGTCTACAGTCTAGCAGAAACTGGGGAGGCTGATATCAGATGGCCTAGGGCTGTGTTAATACAGAACACACTTGATGGAAAAGCTGAACTCACTCTTCACAACTCAGTTCTTAAAATACCAGATTTATAATGTACAGAAGCCCTTTCCAAAGTTTCACTTCTGCATTCCTTACTCTGCTAGTAATAAACTGGAAACATTAGCTGTGAAGCAAGCTAAACCCAGAGGCTGGATGGAATTCAAACCCCTTTGAGTCAACAAGTGCTTTCTGAACACCTCCTAGGTGACTGGTAGCTTCTCTGAATAGGGCAGAGGGTCAGGGGAGACTTGCATTTATCAGAATTATCAAGTACCTATTGTTTATCTGACATAGCTGTTTTCATCATTCAGTGGCACTATTTGACAAGTGAGGGGACCTGAGAAGGAAGTAACTTCCTAAATATCACAGAGCAAGTAAGTGAAGAAGCCAGAATTTGATCCTAGATCTGTCTGATTCTAAAGCCTGAGCTCTATCCATTACAACCAAGTCACCTTACCAGTTACAGATGACAAAGAATTGTTACGACCCCGAGGAGCTGGTGGTGGGTCTGTAGAGAGGACCTAGGATAGGCAGGGCAGAATGGTGGGAAGTGCACAGAAATGGGATATGTAAATTGGATATGTTTGTGGCTTTAGTCTCTGAGAAAATGACAAAACTAAATGCTTTTACACCTTTGCTTATTTTAAGGCCAGTTTAAAAACGTGTGTAATGATCAACTTCCTTCCCCACAGAGTTATAGAACTATAAAAAATCACTATCCTATAATAAGAGGTCATAGAAATCATCTTCTCTAAGTTCATTATTTTACACATAGGAAAGAAGTCCTCAGACACTTTAAATGGCTTGCCTGTGGTTACATAGTGAAGCAACTGCAAAAGTTGGCCTAGAACCTGCTTCCTTATTTGCTATATATCCCATTACACTACTTCTCAGCCCTTTAATTGAGACTAAGAGAGTAAGCAGCCCCTTTATATTTATCTATCACTTCATCTGTCCATCCAACCTTCATCCATGTATTCATCTCATGCATTCACCTACCCATTCTTCCAGTCTATCCTTCCATACTCCATGCATCTACCCATCAATTCATCTTTCAAGCAAACACTAGCCAAGTATCTACACTGAGTCAGATCTCAAACCAGCTCCCAAATAACTCCAAGTTTCCTGCCTGTTCCATCAGCATGTTCTTACCTCTAGACACAATGTAAGACTAATTATGGACCAGAGTTCAGCTTCATTCAGCAGACTACAAATCCAAGTGTCACAAATACACCAGATGAGAGGAGGATTCTCCAGGATCTGGACTTGACACAGTTTCCAGCCTGAAGTGCCTCCAGAGCTTTCTGGTGTGGAGCTGATGGCACATGTGTGTATTTGAGTTAGGGACTGTGGGAAGGTGATGGTCTGATATCTGCAAGTTGGTCAAGACCTATAGTTCTAGCCTACAGCTGACCTGAAAAAAAATGTTCCCCATAAAAACGTTATTATTATTTCATTTAAAAAATACAATGGGGAATATTGGCAAATTTTTGGTCTGATTATACATATCCATTCACAAATACTTGTTGAGCACAAACTGCATTTTATGTTTTTCACTTAATGTTCACACTTTTATAAGGTAGATATCTCCTCCACCTTTATTTTATAGGAGCAGGAAACTGAGCTCAGAGAGGTTATTTAACTTGCTCACAATCACATAGATAGCAAGTGACAGAGCTATGCTGTTAACCCAAAACTCTTTAATTCAAAGTTCAAACTAGACTGAGCTTCCTCCACAATAGTCTGCACTCCAGAAGAGAAAAGAATGACTTTTTCCCATGAGGGAAAGGCTCATAAGATAAAATTTCAACCAGAAAAGGTAGGGGTCTGGAGGTAGAGAGGGCAAAGAAGGGCATGCCCAGGAAGAGAAAGAGCTTGAGCAAAGGCACAGAAACAGGGAAGCATGGGCTTCCTGGAAACAATGGGTTGTAGGGATGGAGCACTGAGCTTGGAAGAAGTAAGTTGAATCCTGCTGTGGCTCATGATCTTAACTCTATGAGCAAAGGGAAGCCACTCAGAGTTTTTGAGCAGGAAGGCAATGGAATAAAATCTGTGTTTTCATGACAATAAATTTAGTGATGAAAACAAAAAGGCTTGAAGGAGGAAAACTGTTTAAGAGATTAATGCAGGAGTCTAGAAAAGAGGCAATGAGAATTTAGCCAAACTGGTGATAGTAAGAAAGAAAAAGGAAGAGTGGAACATGAAAGATGCCAAAGAGGTTGAATGGATGGATGGATGGATGGATGATTGTCTAGATGGATGCTTGCAGGGAGGGTGGGATGGGGGACTTAATGGAGGGATGGTTACTTGTGCTTTGGCTAGGCATTCTCCATAGGATATATCTTCCTTCCTTTGAGAACTCAGTAATAACCAGTAATTACAGACTAGTAAGCCTCCACTTCATTCTATTTTCTGGGTATAGATGCCAGAAAATGAAAACCTCTCCACTCATCCACTTTTCATATCACCTTGAGATTCTTCTGTCAAAATCACCATTTCATTATACATCCCCCTTTTTGATGTCTTTCAGGGGCTTCCCAATTACAGCATGATAAATATCAGTTATTTGTTTCTGTCATTCAGGACATTTACTGAACACTCTACTAAGAGTATAATATGAAGTATGTGAAAAGCCAGAACTTTGCTATCAAACCTAACTTGATTTACCAGATGTGTGACCTTGAGCAGATGACTGAATTGTACTCAAACTTATCTATAAAGTAGAAATAATACTCTAATTCACAGGCAAATTGCAGTGATTTAATGAGCTAATACATATAAAGTACCCAGATGCTCAATAAATGGAAACCACATCATTAAACAAGATATAATCCCGATAATGGGGCTCTTTTTGAACACCTTCTCTTTCTCAAGGATCACTGCGTGCAGCTTCCTTTAAAAAGAGACTCCTAGAATATCACAGATCTGTACGATTCATCTCTACTCCCACCACTATCCTAATAAAAAGTCCAGTATTTTAACACTCAACAGCTCCAACCTTTCCATCTCCCAGGTCTTTTTCTATGGAGTCTGAGTCTCAGAATTTAGGTAAGATGCTGCATGGATCATGATAGAATTATACTTTCTACCTTCCCCCGAGTACTCTGGAATGCAATCAGTTGTCACACCTGCTTCCTTAACACTGACATCAAAGTGAAGTGCCATATTTAGCAGAGCCTGCAAGAGGTGGTGCCATGGATCCCAGGTTTGCCAAGGGCTGCTTTGCAGCATTTGCTTCCCTCCATCATAGTGAATGTGGTAGTTAGATTCAGTTGTCAACTTGGCCAGGTGAAGGCACCTAGTTGTGTTGCTGTGGACATGAACCAATGGTACGTGAACCTCATCTGTTGCTGATTACATCTGCAGTCAGCTAGGAGGCATGCCTACTGCAATGAATGATGTTTGACTTAATTGGCTGATGTTTAAATGAGAGAGCGCAATGTAGCCCAGCCCAAGCAGCTCAGCATACCTCATCTCAGCACTCGCAGCTCAGCCCAGGCCTTTGGACATGCAGAAAGAAATCACCTCAGGGAAAGCTGTTGGAACCCAGAGGCCTGGAGAGAAGGCCAGCAGAGATTACCCTGTGCCTTCCCATGTAAGAAAGAACCTCAGTTGAAAGTTAGCTGCCTTTCCTCTGAAGAACTAATGAAATAAATCCCCTTTTATTAAAAGCCAATCTGTCTCTGGTGTGTTGCATTCTGGCAGCTAGCAAACCAGAACAGTGAATAACATCACAATACTAAGAATGGGAAGCATCCTTAAAACCATTGAAATAGGAAAGTACCATAGATCAAAAGAAACTGCTTCCCTTTGCTCATGCTCTTCCCTCAGACTAGATGCTGTTCCTTCACCTTCTTCACAGTTACCCTTCAAGAAGCCCACAGGAACTGTAAGAAAAATTCTTAATTTTGCACCTTTTTTGGCATTTACTTACTTAATGCCTATCTCCCCATACTGGTCTATGACTCTATGAAGGCAGAGACTGTGTTTATCTTGTTTGTCCTATATCCCCAAGGTCTTGCAGAATATCTGGTACACAGTCAAATTCTCAATGTGTATCTGTTAAGTGAATGAATAAATGATGACTGAAGGAATTAAAAGGTGATGAGTGAAGCAAACAGACAACAATCAATAGACAATTCCAATGCAATGTGTTAAATATGATGCCGAAGGAAATGCAAGGCATGATAGAAACCCAGCAGAGAGTCAGGTAACATAGCCTCAAAGGACTAGAAAAGGCTTCCCAAAGGAAGTTACATCCATTTAGAAATACAAATGGGAGTTGGTCATTTGGCCAAGGTAGTGGGAGTGCATTTTAGGCAGAAAGGGTAGTCTGAGCAAAAGTGGAAAGGAATGATATCACATGATACAGTCAGAGAATTACAAGAACTAGAGAAAGCACTTTCCATTGTCTTTCCCCAGTCTACGTTCTGACTTTATTTCACACACAGGTGTGTTTTATCAGACACACCTCTATCCAGTTCCCAAAACATGGCTGGCCTTTGTCAATCACAGTGTCTTTGCTCAGGTTAGTTTTCCCGTCCTTCTCTGCCTGTCAGAATCATAACCATTCTTCAGGATCCAACTTTATTCTCACTTTTTTTGCTTTCAGGAACCTCCTCTGTGCACTCCATCCCCTGACAGAATGAAGTGGCTGTGGACACCCTGTTCACAAGATTGGTTTATCCAAAGAAGGGCTCTGACCCTCTACCTCTCTGCTGCTCGGTTCCTGCCATACCTCATTTCTCCCCCTGCCACTACACTGCCCTTTGTCCTTCAGCCAGACAGGATGAAGCAGGAATATGATGCCAGGAGCATTAAGCTGGTATTTCAGAAACAGTTTTCATGGAACAGTGAGCTAAGCATATGATTTTTAAAAAGAAGGTTTCCAGATGAACTGTTAATTCCATTTTTAATTTCTTTGAGGTTCCCCGGGGGACTGAGCAATGGTGTTTTTGTTTCTGTAGGAAATGGAGTTTCTTCATCCTTGATCTAGGGAGATGGGTATCGCCATTAAAATTGCAGTCTCATTCCTGCCCTGCGTGAGAGCAGAAATAAGTGCTTTCAAATACAAAGGGAGAGGGACTCTCCTGATATATAACCCTTTGCTCCTTTTAATTCCCCTGAGTCGGGGAAGAAAAGAAAAAGCAGGTAACCTTATAGCATCTCTATCTGTCCCCCCCCCCACCTGCTGTATTTCAGAGACCCTTCCTTCTACAACTTTTATCACCTGCCTAGCTCTTTCCAGGTCTGCTCAAATGCTCCCACTTCTCCCTGCCTTTTCTGATTGTCCCACTGTGAATTAATTGCTTCCTTCTCTCAACTGTCTGCAACCACAGTCTTTTCTTTATGCCTCCATCTTAACACCTTTCACAGCCTGATTTTTATAAGAATAAATTGTTTGCGTTTCTCACCAATTAGGTTATGAGTTCTTCAAGGCAGTGATTCTCAAAGTGTGCTCCTTGGGCCTACAGCACCAGCGTAACCTGGGAATTTGCTGGAAATGCAAATCCTTACTGCTCTCCCTCCTCCGGCCCCATCAGACCTGCTGTGACAGAAATTCTGAGGGTGGGGTCATGCAGTCTGAGTTTTACAAAGTCCTCCATGAGATATTGAAGCATGCTAAAGTTGGAGGAGCACTGCTTTAAAAGCAAAAACAGGGGACTATTGGCACGTGATGGAGTAACTCCTCCCCAGCACCACCCCCCACAGTAGGCCCTCAATAAATGATTTGTTAAATTGCATTGCTTAATTAATATAACCCTAACATGCTGGTAATGACGATCTATAGTGGGAAGGAACATGCCTGAAAAAACCATTTGCTCAATAGTAGAAATGAGCTATCTAGACAGTTTTCCATCCCACTAGTGCATCTTAAACCAGTATAAAATGTTCCAAAGCATCACCCAGGATAACGATGTTCATTCCAAATCAGCTGACACTGCTTTGTTTCTGAGACAATCCTGGAATGTCTAGCTCCAAGAGTTAGTCATTAATATTAAGGATGGTATTTGGCTGGACAGTTCTGAAACCTGTGTCCAAAAGCATTTTAGACTTGGAGCATGGAAGCTCCAGCATTTGGGAGCCCTGGCAGAGGAGGCAGGCAATAACAGTGTTTATTATTATATGGATCCAATAAAAAGCAGGTCAAAATCCTGTTCCCTAGAACACAAAAACTACCAGAATAAGAACCTGAAATAACACATCTGTCCTATAAGGTATTATTTTCCTCCAACACCAGCATTGTAAAGGGTTTCACTTCACTTATCTTCCTCAAAAGAGACTCCTAGCTCCAAAACAAAATATAACAATTCCCTGACCCAAATCCTTTCTACTGCATATTTTTCCCCCTGAGAGTGCCATATATATACACACACACATGTATTTTTTTCACACAGCCACATTTTAATCACACAAATAGGATGACGTATTGCCAGAGGATTTTTTTTTCTCCTTACCGATTTTTCCCCCCATTTAATTCCTTCCTTCCTTTTCGATGCATTTTATTTCTTTAAGGAGGGTCAGTGCATTTTAATCACAATGTACACTGGCTTGCTAGAGCTATTGAAGGAAGAATTCAAAGCTCAGCCATTCAGTTTATTTAGATGGGAACTACCAAGTTCCCATCTTTGAGAGAAGCAAAGGGTAAAATGAAATTACACAGCCTTTTGGCTTATTTCCCATTTCTGTGTATATAAAGGCATGGCATGGCCTTTGATGCCCTGGATTCTGGAACAATACTGCCCTAGTTCATCTAATATTAATAGCATGTCATTGGGAGAGATAAATATAAAATCCAAATTAAAAAAAAACTGGCTTGGCAAGATTATCAAAAGTTCTTTGTCCCTTATTAATTGTTATTTTAAAATAACAATCATCACCAAAATACTAACTAGTGTTTGTATACTGTTTTACAGTTTACAGGATGGTTTTACATCCATTAACTCAGTTAACCAGCATGAGCGTC